>WAAE01021638.1:0-22731 GCA_013400495.1 Nicator chloris
ATAATAATAATATAAATAATAAAACACTTCATATAAATTTTCTGGACTAATTTTCTGTGTATAGTGACTCCAGAAACTGAAATTTAATGAAAAAAATCAAATACTAATAAATTCCAGATTAAACACAGTACCTAAAGATGTTTTTGCCCCTATTATTTCTGGTGTTGTGTACATCAGAGATTCTGAGTGACAATTACACTTGAATACGAAAATTGAATTGGCCTCAACTGAAAAGGAATTTTGAAACTTCCCCACACATTTATAAAGCAAAAAGCATTATTTTGTTACAAAGATGCATGCTCAGTTATTTCATTAAGACCAGGTAGGGATAGAAACCTTTCAAGATACATGAGAAAGCATTCTTTATTTATACAACTATTTGCAGGATCGATTTCAGTACAACACACTTTATGTAAATTTAAAATTTTCTGCCTTCCAGTGTTCAGGCTTCTCTTTAAAGAACTCACTTGAAATACAGAACCAGTGAAATCTTTACATTTAGTCTGGCATCAGTCTCAATTCTAGTATTTTGCCAAGTATAAAGGCTTTTCTTGTCTTACACAAGAGAAAAAAAATACTGTCAGGGCAAGTAAAAATCTCCATTCTGTAGTTAGATACTTATCTCTTTTTCCTCTTCTAAAAGTGTTGGAGTTTTTTTAGTCTCCTGAAACATCTACAGGATTAGTGACAGACCAAATGTTCCTTCTGCCTTATGCAACAACAAGGTACTTGTTTCATTAAAACAATATAAATCACAGTTAGAAGTTATGGCTACTCGTTCAGCTCACTAACAGCCCAGGTTCCACTGCCCTTAGAAATTTTCTACTTTCTTGTCATTCCATTTAATGGACATATTAGTGTATGTTATTCTTCCTATCTTGCTTAAAAGTGAACTAAACACACAAATCACCTGCAAATGATTAATATGACAACAGTTGCTTTGAAAGCACAACAGTAACCATCAGGTTTGAGAGAAAGAAAAACATGAAAGAATGAGAATGCTAAATAAAAATCATGTTACTTGTCTGAGTTAGATGTTAAAGACAGAATAATAAGAGAAAAGTTCACCACAATGAATTCTTTAGAACTGCTGAGTTTGTCTAAGTTATTTGCTTAAAGTCATGAGTTTATGAAACATAAAACAACATAAACTAGTCATATTTGGCACTGAATCTTTAAAATAGTAACAGATCCTGTGCTGGTTTTGGCTGGGGTAGAGACCACTTTCTTTGAAGTCTGGGGCTGTGTTTTGGATTTGTGCTGAAAACAATGTTGATAAAATACACGTTTCTGATATTGCTGAGCAGCATTTACAGCGTCAAGGCTTTCCTGCTCCTCATCCCACCTGGCCTGCAAGGAGGCTGGGGGTTCTCAAGGAGTTGGGAGAAGACACAGCTGACTCCAAATACCAACACGATACCCCAGACCATACAGTGTCATGTGCAGCATGTAAGGTGGGAGAAGGAGGAGACATTTGGAGCGACAGCATGTGTCTTCCCAAGTCACCATAAAACATGATGGGGCCCTGCTCTCTAGAGATGGCTGAACACCCACCTATCCATGGGAAGCAGTGAAGATATTCCTGATTTTGCTTAGCTTTCATGCTCAACTTTTGCTTTAGCTATTAAAGTCTCTTATCTCAACCCACTGTCACAATTCCATCTCTCTCCCATCCCACTGGTGTAGGAGTGAGTGAGTATCTGCATGGGGCTTGGTTGCTGGTCGAGGTCAAACCAAGATAGATGCACTGCAATATTTAAGACTTTTATACACATACTGTTTGTTTTTCACTTGTCAGCTATTTCATATATCCACTCAGAGAAAGCAAAGGAAATTAACGAACAGAGCCATTCCTTAATGGCTGAAACCCCACTGAGCTGAAGCCAGGGATAATGGGGGCAGAATTTCACCAAAGTCAGCAACATTTTAACTTACAATGTGTACTGGATAAGTTGGCAAACAAAAACTTCCTATTTTATGTGCTTCGTAAAGCTAAGGCTTTAAACAAGCTCTCAAATTCTTAAACTGTGCAAAGGAACAAATTTGCAAAGCCCAGTTGAAGATGCTCCTTAAACTAGTTATCACAGAAAAAAGGTAGGAACTATAGAAAACAACAGAAGCCAAACTACAGGTAAATAAACGGCAAAAATCTGTATTGCCATGCAAATGACAAAGTTTCCCACCAAGCATCTAAACTGTCACATTTGTTTTTCAGCAACAAGATGATTTCATATTTTCATTTCTTTCTTTTTTTTTTTAAATAACCCACTCTTTTCCCATACCTGATGTATTACAAATACATTCAAACTGATCTGTGCTGAAGTCTTTTTAAACAAACCTTGAGGTATTTTCATGGAAGTATTCACGTATCATGAAAGTAAAAAACAAAAAGAAGGCATACAGAAAGAAGGATTAACAAAGACACAGCATCACTATTTCAATACAAATTTTGACTGCATTAAAAATATCTGCTGCACAGTGGAGTATGTGTAAATGAGATGCTGTTTTTACCTGGGCTGCTGGTACTTAAGACAATTAATCTCAGAAAATATAACTGCTGAAGTATCAACTAACACCCTGTCTCTATTTCAGATCCCTGTTTTAGAGCAGAGGTAAGGGGCCTGTGTCTTTACCGGAGCTGGTAACATAAGACAGCTGTTGCTAATCACAGCCTTTCATATTCTTTTCTTGTTGTCTGCACCAGACTGTGGACACTTGGGTAGAGACAATCTCATAATATTTATTCTGCAATAACAAGAGCTATTTAGCCACTAGAAGCCTTTTGTGTTAACTTTTGTTCAAACCTTAAAATGCTGCTGCAGACACTACAGCTGTCATTGAAGCTTAGCCTACAGACCATTAAAAATTTTTAGGCCAAGGGTTCCCCTGGAGCAATTAGTATTTTCACATGAAGTTAAAGTAAGTGCAAATGTCTTCCAGGAGGTGCCCTCATTCCTAAACAGAGAGCCTGTAAACTGTTGTTTTAGATGGATTTTAACCACACAGAATTTTTTTCCACAATTTTATACACTTGGACAATTTCTGCAGATTTACAGAACCCTGCTTACTCAGCACTGCCCAAAAAAGCTTATCAGCAAACAATGAATGAATGATTTTAAAAAATGTTCTTTCAAATATAAATTACTCTTAAGTGAAATCATATGGTAATTATCTTAACTGTTTATAAATACAAGTCTGATCAACTGCTCTTATTAGCATATTCTACCAAGTATACAAAACTAATCCCCTTCTAATTATTTCCCACTTTTTTCCTTATTTATGAAGCACGCTGAAGCAACTGCTGTGTACTGACTTGACTAATGTATACAATTGTCAAGAAAAGACAAGACACAAGATCACAGTAATCAGCAGTTTGATACAAAGTGCAAATGCAGTCCTTGAAAGACGGATACTAGAGACTATCAGGAAACCTGCAGTTCTGGGAATAGTTCCATGCCAAGCACAGAATATTGGTAGCAAATCAACTACAGAAACCTTGCAAGCGATTATTCTGCATTACTGAATAAGTATTTCATTTCCATCACACTGATTTCTTTTGCTCCACCACTGAAAAGCTGTAAAAAATGCCTTATATCTTTTACTATTCATTAATACGACATGTTCATTAAAGTAAATGAAGCTAATTTAATCATATTCAGGTGCTATACTGGATAGATGATAGCGTTTTGTCTTTTAAATAGTTTGTCCTTTATTCTACTATCTTCATCAAACAGTATTCTGAGTAACTATCACACTGCTGCTATGAAGTTACAGCACTATTACATCCTGACTAAGAACTTCAGGTCACCTACAGCATTTACACAAAATATCACAAATCCAGGCAAAGCACCTCAGGCTATGCAGCAAGTCATTCCTTATAGCACTGTATGTGTTTCTAAGGTCTTTACCATTTGGATTATTACATTATCTTAGTTTTACATGCACTAGTCAGGAGGTAAATGTCAGCTGGAATCATTGAATCTCAATTTTTTTACATCTTTCATTTTGTTTGATGAGCTTTTTAGCAATTGTAATTTATTGCTCTGATGAAAGTAGAAAGCAAAAAGCTCAGAGTCTAATCAAGGCTACTGGTGATCCAAATACCATGTGATAATAAATCAAGGAAAAAATACTCTGGAGACAGATGGAGATGTTTATTATTTCAGTATGAATACTATTATAATAACTGTTTATGTAAAAGAAAAAACTGTACAAAAAACCAAACAAACATCCAAGTTCCAACAAAACCCAATATTCTCTTATAAAAAATAAAACCCAAAACTTCCAACATGCAGCTAAATTTTGTACGAAGTAAAATACTTTTTCTGCATTAGAGTATGTAACAGTATGAGAACTAATAAGAAAGTCTGAGATGCCAAAACATCTGTTTTTATAAACAGCAATGAACATTGTCAGTCACAGCCTGCGGTAATCCTGACACTTCATCTTTTAAAACTTATTCACCAGAGAAAATAACCCAACTCTTCTAAGAGGAAGCTTTTCAGTGTTACTGGAACATTTTTTTCTTTGGCAACTGGTATTTTATTTTATAAAAGGATGATACATGTGGAAACAAACCAAAAACGAATGAGAAAAAACCTCAGCAATTTGCTTAAGGACAAAACCTACCTGAAATTGAAAAAAACCTCATTCACTTTAATTGCTTTTCTGAAAGGCCCTGAGACAGAAGCTAAACCATATAATAGCTAACAGATACATTTAAGTAGGAGCTTAATTTTATTTTTTTACTATCACAAAGCCTGCATATTATGACTTAATAAAAATGGTTAGGTGTATAACTTTTCCATCATTATATTAACAAATATTAACCAAGTGCTAGACTAGATTTACAGTACCTTTGGATATTGTTTGACAGGGATCAGAACTCTCTCTGACAGCTTTATGTTTTTGTTGCTGATAACATCAAGATATTTCTTTTCTTCATCTTCCTTCTTGCCTTCCGAACCCTGAAATTTTTCCATTTCTGAAAAATATCAGGAAACAGAACAATCAGTGACATGGTATTTGTCATCCTTAGGAAGTTCAAACTTACACATTCCTATGCAGACTGTGCACAGAACGCCTGTGCTGTCTGCATTCACGTGACAGGGACTGCTGTCTCTGAGAGAACCTGGACTCTCAGCAGTGCTGAGAGGCAGAGGTGACAGTCCACAGGCCACACTCCACAACTAATTCTTCCCCAGCTGAAAGGGAAAGCAAATGATCTCTGCAGGAGCAGGAATGGATGAGGCTTAAAATTCCAGCTATCAGTCTTGTAAAGGGAATAACATCATCACAGCTTGATGCTTTTTATAAATGTGACCTGCCAGAACTAAGCTGGATTCTAACTGCAATGACTAACTTTCAGTACAAATACTAGAAAACTGAAGAAACTTCTTGTTGTTATTGAGTTTCCATTCAAACACTTCTGAATTAGTTAAAGGTTAAACAAAATAAGATCAGAAATAAAGTTAACTCTTGCTCAAAAAAATTCTTCAATTAAGAAACGCAGTAAAAAATCATGATATATATAAATGCTAATTTGTAAAGCATGCTAGAATTTACAAAAAAAAAAAATCAGGTAGAATAGTTTTGAATCTTTTATTCCCTAAAGCTCTATAACCAATGGATAACAACAAATAATTGAATTCATCATCCTGCAAAGAACATCTTATATAGTGCCTGAGAGCTCCCTGATGGCACAGGTACTATTGAAAAAGCTGCTGTTGCAGCAGTGACATTGTTGACAGCACAGAAAATGGCAATGCTTATAATGAGCTAATTATAATGGAATTATAGCTGAAAAGGGACAGCTGTGGGTCTCAGAAACGTGCTGCTTCAAGGACCAGAAAGGGAAAGTGGAAAGGAGGAACACAGCCACAGTATGCTTTAACACTCATATACAAGTTTCTTTCACTTCCAACAAGCATAAAAAAAAAATGTGTTGAAAATAACAGCCCATGTCATGATTTGTTAATAAATGCTGGTTTTATGAGATCAAATAAATTATTTAAAGCCTGCACCAGCAGACAGTTCTCTAATATTACAGTCATAAGCTCTTTTCAAATCTCTCAGAGAACACAGCTAAAAGACCTTAGACAGGATGTAATTCAATAATTTAGGACTAAAAAGTTATTTACAATCACTAAAAGCATCAGAAGAACATTTCATTATCGTAAAATACATGAATACATGTAAAAAATGTGGTATGTTGCATTCAGTGGAAGATTAATGTGGAAAGAAGCAAGCATCAATTAAGTAAGTAAACTACTCATTTTGGGCAGGTTTAATAGATAAAAAGTTCTTTGAAAATAGATCTGATGCAGTTATACAAACGGTTGTGCTATGGGGGCACAGAGGGGAGAGACAAAGGCACATAAAGAGGGAAAAGTGTTACAAGCACAGTAAGTACTAAATGAAATTAAGGAATTTCCCAAATGTATTGTGAACATAGTACTAAATTAGATAATTCTAAAGGCAGGTGGGGAAAGGCAGTCTACATGTACACATATATTTCACTAGAACCACAGAATTTTAAGCTGGAGAAGACCTTTAAGGTGATGAAGTCCAGCTGTTAATCGAGCTCTGCCAAGTCCACCACTAAACCACATCCGTAAGTGCCACATCAACATGTCTTTTAAATATTCCCAGGGGCAGTCATTTCACCACCTCCCAGGGTAATCCATTCCAATGCCTGATAACTGTTTTTGTGAAAACATGATTCCTGCTGTCCAACCTGAACCTGCCCTGACACAGCCTGAGGCTATGTCTTCTCATCCTGTCGCTACTTGCCTGGGAGAAGAAACCAACCCCCACGTGACTACAACCTCCTTTTCAAGTAGTTGAAGAGAGCAATGAAGTCTTCCCCGAGCCTCCTTTTCCCCACGCTAAACAACCAAAACTCCCTCAGCTGCCACTCATCGGATCCGTGCACCACACCCTTCCCCAGCTCTGCTGCTGTTCTCCAGACACACTCCAGCCCCTCAATGTCTCTGTGAGCGGCCAGACCCGGACACAGCACTCAAGGTGCAGCCTCACCAGTCCTGAGTACAGGGGAACAACCCCTGTCCTGGTCCTGCCGGCAACACTGTTGCTGACACAGGCCAGGATGCCACTGGCTTTGTAAACAACTAAACTCTTTCTCCTAGAAAGCTGCTTAAAGATACTTAAAAGTCTGTATGGTCAGTAGGGATGGGTACTAAAGGTTAGCANAAGAAACAGCAGTGGAGAGTCAAGTTTCCTCCAGTGAATGAAAGGCAACAGAGAGCCCATTTCAGGTGAGGTCCTGCAGCACTAAAGGTCAAACACGGAGAGAGAACCAAATGAGAAGGGATCGTGATGAGAGCCGGCTGTAGGCCCAGAACTACAGCAGAAGGCAGCAGGGACACTGGGGACATCAGGTTTCTGCCAGGGAGCACTGGCAACTAGCCCATGACCACAGCCAGACAGCTTTTGAGTATCATCTACAAGGAGGGAGAGTCCACAAGCACCCTGACAGTGCTTGGTCACCCTCACAGCAAAAAAAAAAAAAAGTTCCCCAATATTCAGAGGGAAGTTCTGGATTCTGGGAACCCCTGACAAGAGCCTGACTCTGTCCTCTTTGTACCTTCCCTTCCATTACTGGTATCCATTGGAAAAGATCTCCTATGGAGTCTTCTCCACATTGAACATCTGGAGGCAGCACTCTTAGCCCTTTCCTTGTAGGAGAGATGCTCAAGACCTTCATCATCCTTGTGAACCCTTACTTGACACTCTCCAGTATGTCCATCTCTACTTATGCCGGAGAGCCGCACACTGGACAGACTGCTCCAGTGGAGTATCACCTCTTTTGACCTGCAAAGGTGACTGAGGAGTAAGAAATGCCTTGAGAGGGTTTATTTCTAAAACAGAACATATGGCTGGGTATGATTAGTGAAAACTGTGAATTTTATGAAAAATACAGCATTAGGATTTTGCTTGACAGTGGAGCAGTCACGTGAGGTGAGCCATCTTAGAAGATTCCATTCCTTGGGGCTGGAGTTTGTATCTTCTGGGTGTGGTTTTTGAAAGCCCCTGTCGTCACGAGGGAGTCATTGTGACATGGCTGACAACAAGCCTTTTGGATGCTTGGGGAAGCCCCGAAAGGCCACAGTGTCTGGCCTCCTCCATTGGGGACAGACATCTGCAGGTGGGGGGAAAAAAGGACCCCCACCCCATTGTGTGCTTTCTGAGGGCACAGAGGACATTTGCTGGACAAGAACACTGACAGGGCCTGGGGTGCTGGTCCCAATCTGCCATGCACTCAGGCTCTGGCTGCACTTGCTGAGAGGCCAGGAATCCCTTTCCCAGCTTCCCTGCCTGCACGTATCAGAGAGGTCAGTTACCACCCTGCCTCAAGAGCTAGAACATGTTAGGAGACCCCAGTGTCACTCATCTGCCCCAGGATGGTCCCTGGCATTGGTGGCAGCCCAAGTGCTGTCCTGAGGCAGAGTGGGCAGTTCTTTAATGCTCGACTTTGGTAGCTTTGCTACTGGCTGCAGACTGTGTCCCCAACACCAGGGAACATATCAGCTTATCTCTTTGGTTTGCAGGGCAAAATGGCCTCAGAGGAAGACTTGGCAGAAAGTAGCACACCTTCCCCTGCTGCCAGCACCAGCCAGGTGGCCCGGGCTGCACGTCAAGGTGCTTCAGAGAACCTAAGGTGCCCAATCTGCCGGGCTGGCATTAATGACCGAGCCTCTGTGAGCTGGCGTCGGCACCCTTTCTGTTTTTACTGCATGGTGGAGTGGTTCCACAAAAGAATGGAGGGCCTGTTACCTTTCCCACATATATTCCACACGGTGGGAGACAGTAACTCTGAGGTGTACTCCATCGGGGAGTCCATCAGCTCTGCCGGCCCTACTCAAGGAGAGCAAGGAGAGCAAGGTGGGTCCCGCTCTGTGGAAAAATGCCAGCATCATTCCTCAGGACGCCAGCACCGCAAGTCTTACAGCAGAAGCTGTGGTGGCAGCCGTGGAGGCAGCCGCAGTGGCAGCCATGGGGGCAGCCGCGGTGGCAGCCGTGGGGGCAGCCGCGGTGGCAACCGTGGGGGCAGCCGCGGTGGCAGCCGTGGGGGCAGCCGCGGTGGCAGCCGTGGGGGCAGCTGCAGCGGCAGCCGTCGGGGCAGCCGTGGCAGGGCCCAAGAGAGGAGCCGAAGCAGGTATCCAAAGAGGCATCACGATGGCCGCACCAGGGTCCAGCGGGCCCAGGGCTACAGCCGCTCAAGCAGCAGGAGATGGCAGCAGAGCAGGGCTCAGAACACTGCTCGTGACAAGGGCCAAGCTCCAAGGACCAAACGGCATAGCCGTGCCCTCTCAAGGAGGAGTAAGCGCCGTCAGCAAGAATACCAGGTTTCTTTCATAGAACCGAGGGCAACAAGGAGCCGATCCCGGACGAGAGTGCGCAGCTCTGCCAGCCAAACATTGAGGGAGTATCTAAGGAAGATGGAACGCGATGAGGGACGAGCTCTAAGGCATGACTGGTACATCCGTGCCTCTGCAGGGAGGAGAAGGCGCCAACAGCAGGGGCACCGGGTTTCTTACAGAGGACGGCAGGTGACAAGAAGCCGAACCCCAGGCAGGTTGCGCGGCACACTGCCCCTGAAGGAGAATCCAAGGAGGATGGAATGCGATGAGAGACAGCCTTTAGGGATTGAACAGGGCATCCACCCCTCCCCAAGGAGGAGTGAGCACCTTCAGCAAGGACACCAAGTTTCTTTCATCGAACCACGGGTGACAAGGAGCCAATCCCAGGCACGGTCCCGCAGCACACAGCACCAAACACTGCAGGAGAATCTAAGGAGGATGGAACGTGATGAGGGAAGAGCTCTAAGACCCGAACAGGACATGCCAAGCTCCTCGGGGTGGAGTGAGCGCCATCAGCGGGGGAGCCGGGTTTCTTTCACTGAACCAGAGCTGGCAAGGAACTGATTCCTGAGGAGGTCCTGCAGCCATGCTGGGCACAAGCCTGGTAGCACACCCTACCAACAAGGGAACTACTGTATGCCCTGTTACCGGTATCAGGAATGATACTACTTTAGACAAAACAGCCCCTACTAACAATTGCAAAAATAAAGTCAAATCCAATGCTCAAACCTGGGGCCAAGGATCTATTCTCCATCACAAAATTCATCTGAAAATCTAAAGACACCCTTGCAAGGCCTTTTCAGGTTAGGAGGATAACAGGCATGAAACTTCAGTGCTGTTTTTGTCATTCTGTTCTATGGTACCCACTTGCGTATAAAATGGGGTACTGAACATTTTGTATACGGGGCCTTTTCTCCCTATACTGGGTTTCCACAGTGTGATCAGATTTTCCCCTTTTTGCCCTGGTACCAAAGACATCAATGACTTATTAGGAAATCTCTTGTCCTTCCACACCTGTTTTCTTCTGCTTTATCCCAAACATCCCCCAGAGTACCTTCTGTTACCACTCTTCTCACAATGTAGCAGTGAAAAGTAAAGTCAATTTACAATTACTCTGTCTCAAAGGCTCTGCCTATAATACCAATCCAAATCTAATGCCTGGTAGAAAGCTTCTGAAAAGCTTTTCCTTCTCCTTCTTCTTTAAAGACTTTAAGAATAACCTCCAAAGTCTTCACAGAGAAATCTGCCCCCATGGCATGCCCTGTACAAAGCCTCAGGTTTAATGCCCAGAGTGGCAGTAAAGGCTACAGGCTCTTCAGACCATGGCCAAAGACTACGATAGCCATCAAAAACCAGTTTTGTGCCAAGAACTGTTACTTTCAAGTAAGACTGGAGCAAAAAGAGGAATCTTCTCAAAAGACAGAGACAATACATTAATTACTGGAGCAAGACAAACTGTATTCAATTTTTGTATTTAACTACAGTTGGCCTCTACTGTGTACACCCCTCATGTCACTCTATGACTACTGCCACCACAGAAAAGAAGCATTAAGACAGTCTAACGAAGGAATCCAGGCTGGGATCAAGCTGCCAACTTACTGGCTCACAGCACTAACATGCAGCTAGTTGCTTTAGTTGTAAATTTTGACTTGCCAACTGCAAAAACTATGGTCACCTACAACACATGCTACAAAAAGAGAAACAATGCCTTTAGTGAGATGTTGCACTCATTGCACCCCTCATGCTTGTGTTTAGCTTTTTAGTTTTCTGTGCAGTCACTGATAAATCCCCCAAAGGAAAAGAAGTGGCTGCCACAAGGACAACTGACTTCTGGGACACAAATCTGGGTCCTCAAGAGCATATGGAAATCATTCAAACCTTCCCATGTCATGAAATCTGGAGGGGCTTTCTTAGCTTGAGTGTGTTTTGAGTCACAGAACCACAGAATAGTGGAGGCAGGAAAGGACCTCCAGAGGCCATCTAGTTCAACGTCTCCTGCTCAGGCAGAGTCACTAAGAGATGGTGGACCAGGACCACAGCCAGATAGCTTTTGAGTACATTCCTGCACATGTCAAAAAGGTCAGTCGCCATCCTGCCTTGAGAACGGGAACATGCCTACATACTCCAGTGTCAGGCATCTGCACCAGGATGGTCCCTGGCACTGGTGGTAGCCCAAGTCCTGTCTCGAGACCAAGCAGGCAGTTCTTTAATGCTTGACTTCGGTAGCTTTGCTGCTGGCTGCAGACTGTGGTCCTAGTGCAGGGGAATGTGTGCTGCTGCTTACAGAAAGCTATGGGCAGCACAGGATTCTGTGATCAGCTGTATTTATGTCTGCATGGCCTGGTTTTGGAAGTGGAGGGAGCTACAGGCGTGGCTCCTGTGAGAAGCTGCCAGAAGCTTCCTCAGTGTCTGGCAGAGCCAAATTCCTGGTGGCTCCAAAGATGGACATGCCGCTGGCCAAGGTTGGGCCAATTATAAATTGTGGAAATGCCTCTGTGATAACATGTTTAAGAAGAAACAAAACAAAAATGGTGGGACAGTTTTAATTGCAGCCAGAGAAGAGCAGAGTGAGAATATGTGTGAAGAAAAACTGTGCAGACACCAAGGTCAGTGGAGAAGGAGGGGGAGGAGATGCTCCAGGCACCAGAGCCAAGATTCCTCTGCAGCCTGTGGTGAGGGTTTTTTTGAGGAGAGTAGCTTCTTTTTCCTTCATGGATTTATAAAATGGAAAGCTAAGTTAGTAGCTCTTTTTCAGTATTCTCCACTTTACTCTTACAGTGCCAACAAAATGATGTTAATTACATTTCTCTTCAAAGTCTTTGACACCTATTACAAAACTTGTCTAATGAATATATTTTTTTCTATTAAAATTAGGCATCTCAGAGTAAAAACATCCTTTTGCTACACTTAAGAGTCATGTCAAAACTCTTCAAAAAATAATGTTCTTCTTGTCAGTCTGTCCAACCCACCAAAAAAAATTAAATCTACACAATCCTTTCTGCTGTCAACATTTGCTTCCCACTTAAAAGAATTTTGAAGCCTATCTGGCTTTTCTCGGCTTTGCACTGCAGTACTAGCACTGCTTCAACCAAGAACATGGGCTGCTGTTAACAAGGTCAAGCCCTCTGAAACAAACATATGTTTCTATTAATGGGAATGATTTCCAGAATGGGAGTATGACCAACTTCTTGCATGTACTATTATGTATATCGAGCTTATCTAGTACTCAAAGAAGTACACTTTTTCTGCAGGTTAATGACAACGTTTGAACTGCAAGAGAAAGAATGAGACAATGCCAGTGAAAAATAACAATCACTAAATCACTGACAGTTTTAATTTACAGAGAGCATTTTTAATTTAAGATTAATGTAAAAATTACACAGTTGGAAGTCTGAATATCTAAAATGGTGTCAACAAAAAACCCCAGGATATTTTTAGAAACAGAAAATACTGAAAACATACATGAAGGCTCATTTTCTGTCCAAGGTATTACAATTTAATTGAAAGCAGGGCTATTGGATTTTGAGTCAGGAAAAAAAAAGCAGATGGCTCAACAGTTGAACAAATTAAAATTAAGTTAATTCATAGGCAGGGAACATCTAAAGAGTTTTCCAGTAACGCAAATGACATCCAAACCCCTAAGAATTGGTAATTTAAAATTAAAAACATTGAATGTCTAACAGTAGTTGGGAGGGGTTATAAGACACTACAGTCAGCCATAAGCAGTGAAAAATTAGCCACTGGCTCACTAGATTCAGCCAGAAACACGTTCATGTGTTGTATTACCAACATTCCTTTACTTTATGTACACACACTCTTTAAGTCACACAGCTAGCTGGGATGATTCAAGGAGGATAAGGGAATAATTCTTATTACATCAGACACAATTAAGGCAATATCTCTGCCAGTGATGAATTTAATACCTGCTAGATAATTGTGGGTCAGATCTACATGTTTATGTCATCTGTTTTAGACAAACACAAACTGAAGCTTTTTAACTGTATTAACTCAAACTGAATCAACTCTGCTCTCAAGCAAGAGAAGTGGCTAGTAAAATAATGTTCAGAAAGAATTCTGAAAGACAAGTCAAAAAGGAATGACAGAGACATGCAAAATCAGGCACAGTATAAGGAACAAAAATGGGTATTTAGTGTTTCTCAAGAGGAGAAAGCATCTATTTGTCATGTTACAGATTGAAAAAAAAAACTTTTATGTATAGGATGTAATTATACAGGGGAACTGCTGAAAGGATCCATATTGATAAAATCAAGTCTTTCACAGATTCTTCTCTTATGATTAGATTCCATCCCATAAGGCACTGAAGGTCTTTTCAATTTGGGCATGTCTGAAAATACAGTGTTCATTAAAAGTTTAATTCATAATGCAGGTTTTTTTTATTGTTGGACTTTATGGCCATTATCATCTATCAGGCTGCCTATTGTATAGAGAAAATGTAGAAAAGTGACTATATCCTTTAGTAGGTACTCATTAGACTGCATGTATGTGTAACTGGGACCAGACTTGCCCTCTCTTCCCCAGAACAGGAAAGACATTGACAAAGCGGAGCAAGGTCAGTGGAGGCCACTCGTGGTCAGAGCTGCAGCACTTCCCCTGTGAGAGGAAGCTGAGAGAACTGGGCCTGTTTATTGTGGTTAAGAGACAGCTCTGAGGGATCAAACAGCAATGCTGATGTTCCCATAGTCACCCTCTTCACAGGAGTGTGAAATAGGGACGACAGAAAACAAGGAAAAGGTGAAAATAGAAAGGTTTGTTCTGCGTATAAGCTTTTTCACCACAGTCCAGCAGTGCTGCCCAGATATACCATCTCCTCCACTGGAGGATTTCACAATCCACCTTGACAAACCCCTGAATAACCTGGTCTGAACCCTTGGCTGACCCTGCTTTGAGCAGGAGGTTGCCCTAGAGACCTCCAGAGGCCCCCTGATGTGAACTATCCTAGGATCCTATCAATGCAATAAATTTCAGACTTATCCTTGTCTGTCAAATTTCTGGAACTTATCCAAAAGGTTTAAATATTATTGCAGAAAAAGTTAGAAGACAGAAACAGCGTGATTGCCTAAGCCCTGTACTCTTAGCAAACTTCTTTAACAAAATGTACTAATATGGGTGGATAAGTAATTGAAGAGCTAAAGAACTTCCTATTTCTAATTAAATGAAAACCAAAGAGAATTAACAAGAAAACAAGGGAGAAAATTCAAGTGTGCAAACCTTAGATATCTATCCCCTCTCTATACTGACAACTAATTTTTACTGCCTGGTGACTACTTTGGCTCTACCCATCATGTAATCAGCAGCTTGCAAAGGTATGCCACAGGGTAGTTTCACGTCCAAATTATACCAATATTGGTATATGTCCAAATATTGGTAGAAAAATAATTACCTAATGTATCTATCTAATGACCTATGCCTAGATCAGTATAGATTTAAAAAGCTATAAAGAGGATACTAGAAGCGTTAAATAACTACAAAATTCCTGAAATGGAAATATTAGTTCTTACTAAATTTATTAACAACATCTGCTCAGATGCACACCTTTCCATGGAGAGTTCTAAGTCTGATTGTCAAGTTGTTCCTCAAGACAGTAGTCCATATAATCCTAGTTCAGTTGCTGAATACACTCCCCACTATTGTTGTTACACTATCCCATGTAATTCTAGACATATAGAAACTGCAATCACAGCAAAACACCTATTTATGATGAAGTTTGCTGCAGGAAATTGATGGAGTCTTTCTCACCTCAGTAAAAATAACCAAAAGCAAGTGCAGTATAAAGAAAAGATCTGGGATGCATTTCGAATGTGATGACTTACTAAATAAAGTTACTGATAACATTTAAAGAGTGAAAATAATGTTAGCTTCAAGATACAGGTTTTTTCTTGCTTTGGAAAAAAAAGGACTATTATTAGGATTACAGAAGGACTATTAAAGGAACCGAACAATTACAACATTGATTAAATATACTTTTAATCAAATTGTTAAAAAGAGAGCAAGCCACTGGGTAAGATTTGAAAGACTAAAGTTCTTTCAAAAGTGTTTTTG
This sequence comes from Nicator chloris, assembly GCA_013400495.1. Taxonomy (NCBI): domain Eukaryota; kingdom Metazoa; phylum Chordata; class Aves; order Passeriformes; family Pycnonotidae; genus Nicator; species Nicator chloris. The sequence goes on from WAAE01021638.1 coordinate 15,444, forward strand.
AAATCAAACACAGCTTTGGGGAGTTAACCTGCATAGACTGTTGAAAGTTTGCTGTTGGCAGCAGTATTGCTTTAACCATGATGTGCAGTTCACTACATAGCTGTTCCCAGTACAGTTCTCCCTTCTTACCTCTTACCTTCAGAGCAGCTTAGACAGTATTATGAATATGTCACCAAATGGATGAAAGGCAAACCTGAAAGTTGTCAGAATATTTTTTATTTAATCCTGGGTTTCTTTCATCTGAGAATGAGACTACCCATAAAAAGAAGAAATAGAGAGCATGGAGATTTACTCAGATAAGTAAAAAATAAAGTAAAACCCACCAAAACATCACAAGTGTATTTATTTGTGAATGTATCTCTAGGTGTCCTTGAATTTAACACCGTAGAAACCTGTGTTGCTATGACACGTAAAAAAAGGAAAGTAGCTGTTTGCCAGATTTTTGTAGTTTCTACTGTGTCAAAGTTCATTCAACAAAATACTTCAGGACACACTGAAGTGTTCTCACAGATTAATGAGAAGAGAAAACATCAGTGCTGTGTTACATATTGTGTGGTGTGGAACAGATACGTAGGGGGAAAGATGAATCAAACAATGAAATTGTAAGGAAGTCCATCAGTGACACATTCATTACCTATCCCTGACTATCTGAAAGCTGCTTGGATTCTTGAGTTGCTATACCCAGCTGGAGTAACCAGGCAAAAGGAAGCTTTTCTGTCTCTTCACAGTTTCTGGGAAGTTTCTTCTTCATTCCTAGAACTCATTAGTGGTAATAATGTCTGCTATTCTGCCCTCAGAGCAAGAGAGAGAGATGAACCAGAAGGCATTTTTTTTCCTTTCTTCTCTTATTTAGCCTTTTTCAGATTTTTCTATACTATGAGGTAGAACAGCTGCAGAATTAAGACTGATGTCTAGAATTCAGAATATTGAAAGCTATGAAAAGATGCTGTATATACTGAAGTTAAGAATCAGTAAATAATTTTGCTTGAAGTTCAGGCTTCTCACTGACCTCTCCTGGTTTTCCAGTTAGCAATACCACCAATGAGCTGATAATCTCTGCTCAGACAGTTATCAAATTATTTGTAAGAAGCCTACAAACCACCAAATTAGTAGTTTTCATTTAAGATGCAACTTCAGATCTTGGGCTCAGAAAGTCATCTGTATCTGAAAGACTGACAGGAAAACTCAAGTTCAGAAGAGATGATGATGAAAACCCAGGTAAATGCAAGGAATTTGCAGCTGAGTGGTGGGAGAGATTTCAGAGTTTCAGAGTATGACCTTTGCTTCCTAGTGTGCTCTGTCAGCAAAGAATAAATGCTATACAGACAGGAAAATACTGAGTGTATTCACATACTTAAAACAAATAGTTATAAATAAAAACCTCAAACTTTTTATTCATAACTGGTAGAAAAGCACAAAAGAAGGAAACAAAACATTCAGTGCTGATAAGAATGATTATGCCCACCTGCCTACAATGACATTCTCTTAAACATCCATTGTTTCATTGAAGACTTCGTTTACAGATAAGTTGCATCCAGGTGCTCATTAAGACTATGTAGCCAACATACATAGTAAGCCAAATGTCAAGTTTAATGATGTTCAGAGATTTACTGTATGTTATCAGGATTTCCTAGTTCTTCCAAAGATCACACCATTTCCTATCACAATGGAAGACAACTCATCTCCTTCAGCTGCAATACATTTTAATTCATCTTACTTGAGACTGAGAGCAACAGTTACAAAGAAGAACTTTTTGACAAACTGATATTTAAATTGAAGGACTAAACTAGTGATATCTGAACAGCAGAAAGGTATGTAAGCCTTCACTCACAAACCCATTGGTAAGCACATCTTTGCTTTAAGCCTCCACTTGAAAGTCTTTACAAACAGATCCTTGCTCCAGAGGATCAGCAGCACACACTAAAAAGATGATCAACCTTCCTGTACCGCCTCTTCAGGATAAATTGTCTGCAACATCTAAAAATATATGGCTCATGCCATAACAACCTGAATTAACACACTTGTAAATGTGCAGTGAAAACAAAACAAACTGAAATGAAGAAAATGTGTAAAATTAAAGACATTTTAATAATCTGAGGAGGTTTTATTGCAGAGCCTCCTGAGGATTTTTCTACATTTGATTTTTCAATGGATTAGACAGAACACACTCATGCTCACACCACACTCAGTAGGGTTTTCCTCAGCCATACTGCACTTCAGGCCACGTCTAAGTACTGCCTGCTCACCTCCTGATCTACAGACATGACAGGGACATGTGAACAAGGCACAAGTGCTTGGGCCTGTTCCGTCTAATGAAATAGCCATAACATAAGGATATAGAAACCAGTCCCGTAACCACATCAGAAGTAGGAACGAGCTACTCAATACTTTTTGTTAAATGACCCTGAGTGTTCTTGGCTACGATTTATTTATGCAAGAAAGAGCTTTGTGACTGAGGCAAGATTACAGACATTCTTACAACTTGATATAAACCAAGTACCTGCAGACTATTAAACAAAAAGCAGGAAACCTCAGTCCTGCCTGGAAATAGGATACTCTATGGCAACCGAGGAAATTTCAAGTGAATTTGTATTCGTAAGAAAGAAACCACGTTAACATCAGGTAGTATGTTGTCAGTACTCTGGGTTATTTGACACAAGGAATTAAAACTCATCCTAGAGTGGTATCACAACTGATACTCTGGAAAACAAGATGCATGTTTTTCATAGATTTGTCACGTTGACTTAAGAATACTTGTTCTCTTTTTGCAGGCCACAACACTAAGTTAAAACATACTGATGCCAAGGAGACATTTCATTTCCTGCAAATATCCTTCGATTCCTCCAACAACATTTCTAGAAATGAATTTTAAAAGGTGAAGAAGACGTGTTTGAACTTGTCTGCGACCCACTTCATCAAAGCCTGTTATCTTGTCAAGGGGGGAAAACGGAGCCCAGGGTAAGGTTTTCAAATTATATGAGTACTGTGTATGCTCCTAACATATATGTAAATATCAGTGATGAGAAGCGTCCCTTTTTTCTCCAACAGATCTTTTGCTTCTTAGTCCATTAAAAAAAAAAAAAAAGAAAAAGAAAAAGAATCACAGATGGGATCACTAACAAATACCAGTTATATGAAACTGAATCTAAGTAAGCAGGAGTGCTGCCAGGAAACAAGCAACCTGAGAAGCTCCATAACAGTGAAACCTGCTTGTGATGAATCTACTCAACTGCTTGCTACAGCCCAGGAGTAAGTCTGAATGCGTGCTGGGCCCCTACACAAGTGGATATCCATAAATATCCAGGCATATCCAGGATATCTAGGCATTATATTCCTAACTCCAGCTGGCTAGAAGACCCCACACTGGCCTAAATGGCCAAGTATCATTTTTTCACCCTGTCAAAAAGATGCATTTCTTTTTCTTAATGCTGAAGTCCTGCAGTTATAACTGCAATATATCACAAAACCAAATATATTCTCAGCTCCCACAGATGGCTTTTCATCATTAGAAGTCAAAGCAATAGCACCCACTTTCAAGGCAGCTCCTAGTCTAGGGGATAGAAAAACTGGCATAAAAGTCTGTGCCGGACTCAGGAGTTCACTCCTCAAGCCCAGTGCACCTCACTGTACTATCAGTGTAGAAAAGACTGGGATCAGTTCCATTGGACAGAGCAGTTTTTCTAGGAACAAGCATTTCCAGAAGACTAAGGAGTATTATGACTCTTTTCCAAACACCTGACTTCAGGCATTGCTTTTACCTTGTCACTACCACGAAACGATAAAAAGAAAGTAACTAATGAATTTCTACTTCCTATAAATTTGAAATTAGCTGCCCTGTTTAAAAAATATTATGGAAAAAGAGCCTGGCAGACAAATAGACCATTTAATTGTACAAACTAACTGTATTTCCTTAGAAAATTTTTCTTAAAATTACCATAAAAGTCATCCCAGTACTCATTTTGCCCTATGATTTGTGAACACCTAATACCTGAAAAATGCAGAAACACAGATTACATGACTGAGAAGGAATATAATAAAATAATTTTTTACATAGGAGCCTATAGCTGCCATTATGCAGGCTCTTCATTACCCTCCTCCTTACTAGCATATCTATCATTAAACTGTTTAGGGAATAATGTACTGCAGCCCAGTAAAACACTATGAACCCCAAAAATACTTGTGCAGAGCAGGATAAAGAACTACAACATAATTCTGGAAATTAATTTGCAGTACCAGTCTTATGAGGAGCATCTGAAGTACATGGGGTTGTTTAGCCTGGAGAAAAGGAGAATCAGGGAAGACTTTATTACTCTTTACTACCACATGGAAGGAGGGTGTACGCAGGCGTGTGCCCATCTTTCTTCCCATATAACAACAGATAGGACAAGATGACGTTGTGCCAGGGCAGGTTTAGATTCACTATTAGGAGAAAAGTCTTCACTGACAGGGTGGTGAAGCATTGGAAGAGGCTGCCCAGGGAAGTAGTGAAGTCACCATCTCTGAAGTGTTCAAAAAATGTGTAGTTTTTGTACTTAGGGACATGGTGTAATGGTAGACTTGGCTGTGCTGATTAATGGACTCAATCTTAGAATCACAGAATAATGAAGGCTGGGACAGCCTCTATGATTCTAAGTAAATAGAGACATTAAATTTCATCTAAAAAGTGTAAGTACCTTCCTGCTTGTTTTGTTCACCGATTTGAATGTTGGTTAATCTTGTTATGCAGAAAGCCATACAAATTTGGTGTATGCCCCGCTTTTCTTTAGGAGCAATTTGTTCCTTCCAGAAAGGTAACTGGCAGGCAGGCCTTGATTCTGAGTGTGAAATCGAGCAACTGCCTTACTTAGACTCATCAAGCAAATGAAAATGCCCATTGTACTCTTGTGCATCTGGGAACTTCTTTTATTTCTTTCCTGTCCCCCACTTTATATGTCACCTTCACAGTTTACTTCACTGTTCATTAACAGGCATACAAAAAACTTCTCCTAAGGAGCTCTTTTTTCCCCCATCTCTGGTGATACAGTAGTGAGATCTCTAAGACCAGCCACATTTGAGAACTGTCCTGCTTCACAACATCCTAATTAATCATATCCAGATGAAAGTGCTTATGCTGCCACAGATCAGGTATCACAAGTTATTTTAAAAACAGGCATAAATACAATTCACAATGAAAACATTAAAAGGAAATTTCTGTTTGTCTGAATTTTGTCTCAGACTAACAAGCCTTTTCATCTGGTTACGTCTCTTGCCAACCATCTCAGCAGCTGGTAAAAAAAAAAAAAAAAAAAATCTGTCAATTTGTGCCTAAGGGTGTACAGGGCAAAGAAAGAACTTCGACAAACCCACGTTTAAGGGTTTGTCAGCCGCCTTGATTAGCACAGGAAACAGCCTCTCAAGTTCAGAAAATGCCACAGGCTCATTCTCGAAGAAGAAAATTTCCAGGAGTACACCATGCTGCAAGACAATCTGTTCCATTGAAAACAGGTCTGCTCAGGCTCAACCCAAGACAAGAACTGCAACTTGATGCTGAGCTAATAAGGAATTTAATATTTTTGTGGAAGTGCTCATTTTCTCAACAAATTTTAACCATTTCATTAAAAAAAACAATCAGGTCTTGCTATGTATAATGCTGGGGTGTTTTTAATGCTGGGGTTTTTAAAGGCTGATAAAAATCCTATAGCTTTTTCTGTTTTTCTGTTCAAGGATGAATGCCATCAATAGCAAGAACTGATGGCACTCACATGGTCATCATTTCAATTTTATGGAGTAATGAAAAGAAAGATTTCTTCTTGTTCCACAACCCTACCATGGGCAGGGACACCCTCCACAAGACCAGGTTGCTCAGAGCCCCATCCAGCCTGGCCTTGAACATTTCCAGACATGGAGCATCAACAACTTCTCTGGATAACCTGGGCCAGTGCCCCACCCCCCTCACCCTCAGTAAAGAATTTCTTCCTAATACATTATTTAAACCTACTGTCTTTCAGTTTGAAGCCATCACCCCTTGTCCTGTCACTACATGCTCTTGTAAGAAAGGTGAAATTGTTGCTAATCACTGGGGCATGTCAACCTACACATAGATTCATGGCTACTCAGCTGAGAATATTAATGTCCATTTTAAAAGTATTTGTTTAAAAGCGTGCTTCAAGAAAGGACAAGGGTCTTTTCATGCATCTACAAAAACAGCAAGTGTGAGTAATTTCAAAAGAAAAGTAACTAAATAATTAAAACATTAAGCAAACAAAGAAAGGGAAAGAATAGACAAGAAACAAACTTTTTCCTACATTTTTAATTTTGCTCTGTTTTTTTTCCGAAACCTACGATGGATTATACTATTTACTTGGCTGAAAAACCTCTTCCTAATTTCCAGAAAACAAAATTAAGTATTGTGACTGCTTCCAAAATACTGTACAAGACATGGCATTAGACACTACAGATATAGCTTGTTTTCCATTATAAAGTATTTTCTAGACAAGTAGTAGGTGAGAATGAAGATAGAACGCAAGGCACCTAAAAATGTGGAGAGAAAAGGTGTCAAGAAATACCAAAAAATGGTAGTTGAGCAATGAACACACACCTACTACACTCTTCAGTACTACAGATAAAGAAAGGAGACACCCAGTCTTGTTATGTTTATATACTTATTACAGTATTTACTGAGTTTGCATGGCCAGGTTTGGGTAGCAGGGGGTCTACAGGGGTGGCTTCTGTGAGAAGCTTCCAGAAGCTTCCTCCATGTCCAGCAAAGCCAATCCCAGCCAGCTCTGGCAAACATTACCAGCTTTCATTTCAGTGCCAGTTTATACACTGTTTTTCCAACTAAACCTTCAATACTAAGCATCAGGAAAGAAATACATTTTAAAGAAACACTCTTATTCGTAAGAGTTGTTTTCTAATATGATACTGACAAACCAATGCAGTTTACAGGTGCTATCATGGAGGACAACCACATGAGAAGAGTAAAGATATTCCTCCTTGAGGATCTGCAAGAAGAGTGATGAGGGGGGGCTCAGCAGGCAGATCTTAGCTGGGAGATCTCAGTAACAAATGACAAATGACTGGGTGGGTGGCAGAATGGAGAAAATGCTATGAAGAGATCTGAAGAAAGAAACATAACCTGCTTGTTGTAGGAAGAAAAGATAAAAACATCAAGTCAAACTCTAAAGAAGGACAATCAGAAGTGTTTTGAAGGGATACAAATCAGGCAGATTTAAGCTGACATCCTGAGAGAAGGTTGTAGAAGCAAGAAGACAGGCAAACATGAAAAATTAGCTGGATGGACAGACTA
>WAAE01021639.1:0-52849 GCA_013400495.1 Nicator chloris
TTTAATTTTTTTTTTTTTTGCCTAGACCTTCAGTTGTTGTACATCAGCAAAGTTATAACTACATTCATTTATAGAAGATGAGAATTTAGTCAATTACTGTGTCGGTGTGAAAGGATAAAAATGACCTGTCTCATAATAAGAAGAATTTTATTCTGTTAATGGGTAAGAAACATTCTAAAACATCCAGGTGAGATGTGCTGTGTAATTATTAAGTTCTGTAATTTTTTCTCAATTTTGCATAGACACCTAAAGTCCAGAGGTGTCAGCAAGTACAACAGATTGACAGGGAAAAGAAAAAAGAAAATTATTAGTTAATATTCAGCTCAAGCTTTTATGAAAATAAAAATGACATCTCTACAGAAAAATAAAAAAGAGTGAAGATGTTTTGTGTTGGAAAAATCCCAAACATTCTAGTTATTGTTAGCCCAAATCCACAAATAGAATTAGCCTCTTACTGCCTGTTTTTTTGATAGTTTTGAAAACAACACAGTCTTTTTCTGTTTGATTAGTTTCATCTCCAAAATTTACTACTTTTCTCCTAAGTGCATTGGATTTTGAAGCGGAAAGAATGTTCCTAATTGATACTTGTACCTAATCAAATGTATTTTACCACCTGCATTCAAAATGATGCATAAGTGCTTCTCTTTTCCTGAATTTGACATAGAGGAAATTGGGAAGCTATTATCTAATATTTTTTCAAGCTTAGATATTTGACAGGAAATATGATCTTCCTGCAAAAACACCAGAGTTTTATCTATTTTTAAAAAGCACCCCATCTAGGAGGGAAATGAATGTCCTTTATATCTTAATTTATCTATTTCTATCTTTCCCAAGTACAGGAAAAAAATCTAAGACAAACTCTTAATTTGAAACCATAATTTAAACTGGAGTTGTCATATTGTACTGCTATAGGTGGTGCTGAAATGCTGGTTTCTTTGAAGGTCTCTGTGACACTTATTATGGCAAAATTTAATGAAGCAAGACTTGTAAAAATCTTTTGAAGTTCCCTCATTAATATATTTGTTCTGTAAAATATCATAGAAGATCTACTTGAACATGAGCTTTCACAGTTTTGATTCACATCTAATGAACTGGTAAAAGAAGAAAATGAAATAAAGTATTGGTTTTCAGTGGCAAAAGAGGCAGCTGTCATGCTATGTTTGAAAACTCATACTTTTCAGAACAAGCTGATGTACTAGAGATCATCACTGTAATGCACACTGTTTGGTTCCACAAATGAATGGATCAAATAATTTTCTATTAGTTTGCAGTGACTCTCAGCAAAATGTGTACATATTTATTTGTATGTTATAATTTTTATCTATCAAAATTCCAAGGCCTTTTTTGTTTTGTTTTGGTTTTTTTTATGGGGTATCAATGTGTTTTCAGTCACTTTAATTTTATCTCTGCCATCTAAGTTTAATTTTATTCTCTGCAATGGTGTTTGAACACATAAACAAACATTCCTATCCCAAAGGATCTTAGAAATACTTGAAGAGTAATTGCCTATAAAAGTTTAATTTGGAAAAATATTCAGATTTCTTCAGTGTGTGTCATATTTAGTCGGTTGAAGAGGAATCTTCCATCTGGATAACTTTGCAGACTAATTTGTCATATGGTTGGCACCAGATATTAGATGATCAATATTAAAAGGGAAATGCAAGCTGTAGATTTAAGAACACTAAATTTAATGTGCTCATGTAAATAATACAGTTTATGTATTGCTACATTGTATATACAACAGATTTTTATTACTTTCCTGGGAGATTTTTATGAGATTTTGATAAGACTTTCCTATTATTATTTATCTATATAGGTACATAATTTGCAGAATTGTGTAAATCTAATCTGACTTCTAATCTGAACTTGTTTTCACAGGTTCAGGGTGCAAACAAAATAGGAACATGAAAGCAATTTCTTCTCTCTCAATTATATTAATATCTTGCTATGATTTCCTTTGGGAATCATGTAGCCAACTCAAGGGCTTGGTGGAAAAAAAATCAACAAATAACAGGCAAAGAAGAATATTTAAGGGTTAAAATTATTAACAAATTAAATTAGCAATAGAGCATGAATAGAAAACCAGATATTTCACCCTCTTTACCCTTTCCTTTGAAGATTTAAAAAAGAGTCATTTTCTGCCCCCAGTTTTGCTAATGTAATTTATTTATTTTTAGCCTAAAATTCAAAAAATATAAAATGGAGAAGTATCTATATCAACACCTTAACAATTCCTTTCCTTTATTTCTTAACATTTACCACTTTTACATTAGTTAGGAATTATAAAGCTAGAAATATCACTTACACATAATCATCACTTTGAACATTTACACTAGAAAGAATAGAATGTTGGTCTTAGAAAAGTATTTTCCAATTGATTTTTAATATAATTACTGTATTAATATTTAACAGTAACAATACAATAATAACAAATCTGAATTGTAGTAGCTTTGATTGTTTTCTTGGCAATTACAAGACAGAATTTGGGGGAAGCATGTTACTTTGCAAATATTTGTGTTTGCTTAATCCCAACAGCAATAATTTCAAAGTATTTTAATTGGGCTCAGCATTGTGGGCACACAAACCACTTCAGTCACATGAAATTGCTACAAAATATTACAGTCAAGTAAGCAAACTTATCTGGATTAAAATAATGAAGTGGCCAATTGAAAAGGCATAAACTTGCATAATTCCTAATTTTTTAGCAACCTTATTCAGCCAAGTTGTCATACTCTTTGACATTCTTAGGTTTTATCTTGGCTATGTCTTTAACTGTAGTATCCTCCCTCTCCCACTTCCAAAACATAACTGGTAGAAGTTCCAGATGAGATGGATGTTCAGTATTAAAGCTTTCAGTTCATCTGCTTGCTTTTCTTCCATTGATTTGATGTGACAGTGTTAGCAAACCTTTACTGTGGGTGTAGGTGAAACAAAGAGAGCACCTCTTCAGTATACCTGTGCATTGCCTTGTTTGTGCAAACTCTGCATGGATTTTTGGACAGGGTTTTGAGCAACCTGTTTGACTTAAAGATGTCCCTGCTTTTTTTTTGAGGATGAGTTCAACCAGACGACTTTTAAAGGACTCTTCAACCCAAACCACTTGGTGATTCTATGATTTTATTAAAGCAGAAGTGACTGAGCAGTAGACAAGACACTAACTGCCTTGCCATAGCTGCTGCCTCTTGGGTCAGTGTAATCTTTTCTGAGGAGGAAGGCAGAAAGAAGAGGAAGACTTCTTTCCTGAGAAACAACAGAGCAAGCTCCATTTAGACACAAAAGAAGCCTACAGCATAGCTGTAAACATGACATTCTCCACTTCATTTTTTTCCTTTTCCATCTGCTTGACCAAAAATGCCTGCCTAAATTGAGTCCCAGAGGTAATAAAAGGCCTGTGAAAAAGCCACCAGTTTTGAACAGATCTTTTTGCAGCCTTTTTTTCTTTTGGAGAGCGGATCTGACTTTTGTCTATCCAGGGAGTTATTTAGTGGTTTATGTTCCATGCAGGATAATTTTAGACAAAGATTTCTTTCGTATTTTGGAGTTCTGTCTGAAAGAGCAGGAAAACAGCCTTTCAACTCTAGTTTTGCTTGGGAACCTGAAAAGTGGTTGCCCCAGACTAAAACACCTTGTTTGAAAATCACTTCTGGTACTCTTTTCCCATGTAGTGCAGAATATCACATGCATATTGATTTCACCACATACCAAAATCTTCCTTTTGTTTAACCATACAGAACTAAATTTCAGAACTACTGTTACCCTCTTTGCACTGGTGTAAGTAGATCTACTCCAGCAGGTTGTTGAAATTAAATGAATTGCAAGGTGGTCAGTGAAAGGACAGAGATAATTTTATCCTACAGAAAAGTATGTGCACACAAAATACTTCCTTTTCTCTGTGGCTTACTGCAGATTTAAAATACATTAGTTTCAAGATAAGCAAAACTCTGCATGATAGCAGTTCAAGTCCAGGTGTCCAAGCTACAACACTAGAATATAGTTTGGAAAATGCACTAATTGAAATGACACAAATGATGGAAAACAAATGTCAAGTTATGTTCCAGCATCTGCCAATAGTTGAGAAACAGTTTCTTGTGCACATGGATATTCCTACAAAGGATCCCAGGAGGTAAGTAATCATCTCCTCCAGGCAACAATACAAATACAGAAACATTTGTCATGGACTAAAGTAATCCTTGTTCCTCAACACCATGTAAAAGAGAACTTCTTAAGCAAAGTATGAAACAGCAGTAGTATACCTAGCTCAAGTATACCTAGCTTCATTCTGAAAAACACCCAGGTACTATTAAAAAATTGCTTGATTTTTTTCTGTTGTTTTAGTAATTGTTGAGCTAGGGAATTCATCTTGTGGTATCTTATTTTCAATTAAATACTTACTTTTAAACAGTGTCTTGCCTTATGTCACAGATCTTCAAAGTGTTTATTTCTTTCATCAATGTAAATGATTTTCTTATGTACTGGGATGACTTTCACTTTATTTTTAGGGAGAAAAAGTGATAATAGCAGTTTTCCATTATGAGACTTGTTTAACAGTTGAGCATCAATTATAAAAAAACCCCAGTACTGATACTGAACTCTTTGTGGAACAGATGGTGAACATAAAATTTAAGATTTTAATGTAATATAAAATCAGGACAGTCTTCCCTGCAACTTGATAACGAAAAGTGGGAGATAAGTAATCATTATTTTATAAAATTGAAGAAATTCTACAGGTTTTGGAAGTAAGGCCAAAGTAAATGAAGTATGCATTTGAAAAATGGATGGCCCCTTCTGCTGCATTGCCAAAATACTCATTCTCACATTAGTACAAATGTCTGTGGATGGTCTGAGAAAAAAGTCTATCACAATATGCACATTTTGCTGCTGGTAAATATCTCAGCTGAACTCACAGGACAGAAGTATGTTTTAGATAAGAGAGGCTTAAGTACTGATTTACAACATGTGAGGGAATCATGCTCCCAGCTAGAAGGACAACTGACTACCAAAAGAAAAGGAGAAATGGCAATTACATTTAAAACATGACTTTTTAAAAGACCTCAGACAGAGTTACGCTTTCATCCTTCACACCTGTCCTAAAAAGTGACCTACACTGGGCTGTTCACCTGTTTCCCCAATAACCCAACACAGAACAGGAAGAATTTGGAGTCTGGGCTGTTCACTAGTTCAGAGTTCCAAACCCCTTACTTAGGATCCAGAAATCTGCAGATGCCCTGGTCTCCAGGGTTGAGGAAGGAAGTTTACAGGAGTTCACAGATTACAATCTACTTGTTCTGGAGAGTAATGTATTTCTGCAAGACTGAGGAACCACCTGTCTCAAGTTTGGAAAAACCTTGGTGAGTTTTGATGGTAATAATGTCAAAGTACTAGGTCCCAGTAACCATCTAATTTTGGTTTTATTGTTCCAAATTGAAATTAGAAGAAAAAATCCAAACTCCTAATTTTTCCCCCACAGTTGAAGAACGTATTTCTCCAGCAAAGCTTAAAAACTATCCATGGAACACATTGTGAAAGTACTACTTACTTGTAAATTTTTATTTTATTCTACTTTATTTATGACTTTGTCATGCTGCATATTTTTATATATGCTGCTTCCAACAATGAGGAGCAGATAAAATAGCCTACTGTTTTTTTCATTCTTGTCTTAAAAAGGAAATTTTCAGGCCAAAAGTTTAGATAGGAAATACAGGTATAAATCCATGTGGTACATTCCAGTGCTAAAGGGAGAATGGACCCAACCATAAGATTTTATATGAAATATAATAATTTAATTTCCATATTTAGACAAATTTATCAGAAGTTTATAGTTATAAATTACTTTATTAGTATATCTTTCTGCACAGCAGCTTCTCAAGGATATCCAGTGAGCTTTTTTCAATCTCATGCATTTTTTTATGGGACATTTTAAAATTCAAGCTTAAAATCTGGTATCAAATAGTGTAAGAAAAATGATGTCATAATCAGATCCAGGAATTTTGAGTCTGGAGTAACTTTGGAGATGTGATCCAGAGAAAGAAAAGTAATGAACATATGAGGGGAAAAGCCCAGAAGAGAAATATTTTTTTACTCATGGCTATAAAAGACACATGGAATCATCTCTCAAGTCTGAGTAGCAAACAAACAAACAAACAAACAAACCAAAACCAGAAACACAAAAACAAAAGAAAAAAGAAAATCGTTTCACTTTAGTGAACTGCTTAGACCACAACCAAATGGACATCTTAAAATTATAAATCATGTTGTAAAAACTTACTCTCCACTTCATATGACCCTATGGATCTGCAGTTCAAAATGGAGATGTATCAGGATATTGTACCAAGAATACACATCATTTCAAGGACTCAAAAGAATTATTTTCTGACTACAGGTGAGTGGAGCAACTGAAGCTGTTGAAAACTAAAGAGTCTACTTGTCCTGAGACTTCATGTTGTGCTGTTCCTCCACATGCATCTGCGGTATTCAATGCTTCTTTTCCTTTCCTGGTTTGGATCAATATGTGATGCAATAAAACACTGTAACACACCAGAACACAGAACCTCAGGACAAGTAACTTTATACTGTGCTTGACATTAGCATGCCTATCAATTCCTGCATCTTTCTTGACAAACCACAAATAATAATTTTATGCCATTTATTGCATCCAAATTAGAGGTTTAATATTTGTATATCAGATGTTCTCCCAAAAAACTCTGAAAGATTATTTCAAAATGAAGCTTCTGATTTTGTTGCAACACTTAGGCTGCCCCTTTCTAATGAAATCATAGACAATTCAGAAGACAAACTCCTTTATAATGTTCACAGAATCAAGAGTCACTAGGTTGGAAGAGACCCTCAAGATCATCGAGCCCAAAACATGCCCTAACACCTCAACTACACCATGGCACCAAGTGCCACATCCAGTCTTTTTTTAAACACATCCAGGGATGGTGACTCCACCACCTCCCCAGGCAGATGATTCCAGTACTTTATCACCCTTTCCATAAAAAACCTTTTCCTAATATCCAACTTATATTTTCCTTGGCACAGATCAAGACTCTCTGTGTCCTCTCATTCTGTCAGTTGCTGCCTGGAGAAAGAGACCAATCCCCACCTGACTACAAGCCCCTTTCAGGAGGTTGTAGAGAGTGATAAGGTCACCTCTGAGTCTCCTTTTCTCCAGGCTAAACAACCCCAGCTCCCTCAGCCATTCCTCACAGGTTTTGTGTTCCAAGCCCCTCACCAGCCTTGTTGCCTCCTCTGGGTGTGCTCAAGCGTCTCAACATCCTTCCTAAACTGAGGGACAGAACAGGACACAGCACTCAGTGTCCTCCCTAAACTGAGGGAACAGAGCTGGACACAGCACTCAGTGTCCTTCCTAAACCGAGGGACCCAGAACTGGACACAGCACTCAGTGTCCTTCCTAAACTGAGGGGCCAGAACTGAACACAGCACTCAAGGTGTAGCATCACCAGTGCCGAGTACAGGGGATGAATGACCTCCCTGCTCCTGCTGGCCACACCATTCCTGACACAGNAATAAAAGTATTGAAGAGAGCTGGCCCCAGCACAGACTCCTGAGGGACACCACTGGTGACTGGCCGCCAGCTGGATGCAGCACCGTTCACCACCACTCTCTGGGCCCAGCCATCCAGCCAGTTCCTAAACCAGCACAGAGTGCTCCTGTCCAAGCCACGGGCTGCCAGCTTTTCTTGGAGTATGCTGGGGGAGACAGTGTCAAAGGCCTTGCTGAAGTCCAAATAGACAACATCCACAGCCTGGATCTGATACCCCGGCCATCCTGTAAGTGCTGCGTGATGACCCCCAGTAGAAACTGTTCCATTACCTTACTGAGTACTGAGGTCAGGCTATTACATTATACATTGTATAATTACAATGTCAGGTTTTTATTTCTTTAAAGTCAAAATAAATCCACCTATATAATCCATTGGAATATTACTTCATTGTTACATAGGAAGCTGGGAAATCAGTAAGATTTAATAGTTTCTGAGGAGGAAATGGTGAATCTACTTTCCATTATATTTTGTGAAACTGTTCGGGCTTCAGGTTGATGTATTAGAATAAGGAAACAAATGAAAGTAACGCCTTTTCAAAGTAAACACTTCTGATTGTCTTCTCTTCCTTCCATCCATGCTGATTCCAGAACGTATATTCTCATCCATTCCAAGACTGAGAGATTAATACTTCACCTCAGGTTTGATATCAATTTTAGATTTAGCTTTGACAGTCTTTCTGTCAGCTGTCTACTAAGGCAGACAGAAATAGGTGAGGCAAGATGATCATCAGGATTATGTGATACCAGAAATTCCAAAGTATTGGAGCTAGAAAGTCTGTTGCCCTCACTAATGGAAAGCTAAAAACTCTTCCAGGTTCTCAGCTGGTGTATTTCTGTTTCTGAACTTAGAGCTGCTGACAAAACATATTATATGCAAGAGGGCTGGTCAGATTTTTTTTCATGCAAAAGCACTGATGTCTACACTGCAGCAGGAGTTTATTAGCAGAAAAAGTTTGAAACTCAAATACTTCTAACTATGTAATATAGTACAACTGGAATATATCAAAATAAACCTACAGTCTGATGTACTGATAGCAAAATAACCAATCTTTTACAGATGGCTATTTTCCACTTTGCTCCATTTATCACTGGCCTGTGGCTGATGCCTATTAAATAACAGTTACACTATTTTACACTAACTTATTTCTATTACCTAAGATATTCGAGTGTGCTATCAAAACGTAAAAAGATTCAATTTGCTTTTGTATAGCTAAAATTAAACAATAATCTAGAATAGAATTAATTGTTCAATGGGCCAGTCTTTTGCTGCGTTAATTAGAATGTCAAGAGCTACTTCATGAAGTTCAGTACTTTTCTTGTTGTTGCTACTTATAAAGTTAATTTTTCAGTTTTACACCTCAGATATTCCATAGTAAATTTCAATGGCATGACTGCACTGGTTTTAGCTGTGATAGAACCATAGCTGTGTGATGCTATATTTTTGTCTTGTGATGAAAACAGTGTTTCTCACTTCTACCTTCCAGTTCTCTTCCCCATCCCACTGGGAGGAAGGGAGGGAACAGCTGTATTGGATTGAGCTGCCTCCTGGGCTCCTTAAACCATGACAGTGTTCTAGGAAAAATGCTTTCAGGCTCTCTAGAAAGCGTTGCAATGCAGGTTGTTTTCACCTCATAGAAACCAACTATCAATAATTCTGAAAAGAAGGTGAAGCTCCTTGCTCAGCCTTGCATACTGAAAATAATAGCTGGGAAGTATACATCTGCCTAGAGTCCTAAGACTGAACAGTGAACTTTCAAAATAAACAGCAAAATCTTCTTTGACTGGCAAACACAAGAATTTCTAAAAGTGTCTGAAATGTCTGAAGTAACAGAATTCAGAACAAGAATTTCTAGATTAGAATTAAATGAGGTATCACTCCCTTGATAGTTCTCTTTGTTTACCAACTGTTTTTTCCTCCAGTAAAATCTAAAAAGTCATTTTAGAATGACAGGCCTGGCAAAATGCAATGCAAGGTATTGAAAAGGGGAAATAGGAGAGGCAGATAATATTTCTGAAAGCCATTGCAAAAAGAAAATAAACCACACCATTTTAACTGCATCACCGGTGCAACCAAAGACTAGCTAGTTGTTGCACTAAGAATTTACTATAGTCACTTTTTGGTTCACCAGCATAGTTCAAGTAACATTTTTAATGCTTTACCTCCAAAAACTATGGACCTGAACTGTGCAGAAAGGAGCCTCTCCCCAGCTCTGCTCTTATAAAACAAAGCACAGTTAATAACAATTCCTTTCTGATAGGACATGGTACTTTAGGATGTGAAATCTTACTTAAAGTCATTGGCAGGAATAGAATTAAGTTTCATTTTGAGAACTACCTGCACTACTGTAATATCAATTTTCTATAATTTTTTCCCAATCTAATGAACAATTATAAAATAACCTTACAATGTCATAGCTCTGCCACTAATGCCACACAAAATCACGGTTCTCTGGTACATGAAAAATAATGAAAGCAGAGAATAAAACAATAATGCAATCATATTTACTGCTACTTTTAAATACACATTCCCCATCTGCCTTACTAATATCTGCTAGGCTATGAATAGTCATGTAGGAAATTACTTCTTTTTCTAATCATAGATGAGAAATTGGTATGAGAGGAATAAACAAGGTTTACATGAGCTATCATTCAGCATAGCTCGGATGCAGCTTAGAACAGTAGCAGAGCTGATTATTCTTTTGCAAGAAACACAATCCCAAGACACACTGAAAGGATGTTAAAATCAAAATATGCTCAGAAGAACATGTCCCAGAATAAGGAATACCTGCCCTTTTAATTTGTGGTATCTAATTATTAACAAAAGTATATTCTACATTTTAGTGCTGTTTGAGTTTTCATCTTTGAACGATATCTTACATGAAGTCACACCTCAGATATTTTCTCCCTAACAGTCTCAGAACTGATGGATTTCATATTGGAAAATGTAGTTCCTTTTCTGGATTTTACATTCATTTGATAACAAACCTACTAAAAAGTACCACAATAGGTGAACTGCAGGTAAATGATCCAACACAGCTTTAATCTAATTTATCTGCTAAATCACTTTAATTAGCTTTGGACTGTCAGCTATTACTTCCAGATTTTTAAAACAGAAAGATGAATGAAAACACTTATTTGAAAAAAAAAAATACTCCTACACACTTTCCTCAAGTCAAATAGCCTGCCAAAAAGTAAAAAATCAAGTGGAAAAAACCCTCATGTCATTAATACAGCACTTCCATTTTATAACTTGGAGGTAAGGCACAAAACAACTAACATCTGTCATTTTGCAAAATGTTCTTTACCTTGATTATCTAATGTCTAGTAGACTCAGACCGTGAGCAGTCTTGTTTAGACTGATTTAAATTCACATTTGTTTTAATGTGTGCCTATAAAATTTGAAATTTGCCATTTGGCTTGTTTTTCTACTGTGCTTACTTGTGTCAGACACAGTAGTATAAATCCAAATTAAAGAGTCTGTAAAGCAATGTATGATAGTGACTACTACCACTAAGTGTGGGCAACCGTTTCTAACAACATAAAATATCACAAAAAGAAGCTTATTCTCTTTTCATATCTTGGATGAAAAGAATGCAAACTTGTTTTTTTTTTCTTTTATGCACAGCATGGAAACAAATAGATATGTTTAAAACCTCATTATATAGTGCATGTTGCTTTGTTTCTGAGCAGCAAATGTTTTCAAAGTAGTGTCATGATGATTGTAAAAAACAAATTGTGTGAAATAAATAGAATATTTTCAAAATTATATCCAAATATAAAAGAATTTGTAAATCATGCTGACATTGCTAAGAGCAAACAGTAGTGGTCTTGATGAGAGACCATACTGACTTTGTTAGACTTGTTGAAAACTGTAGAAGAGGAACAAGAGAGAAAATGATAACATGAACATAGACTAGTTAGTACCTTCCTCAGCCACCTAAGTCTTACAAGCTGACATAATTGCTTTTTAATCTATGGGAAGTTTTCATATATATTAAGAACTGTGTGGGCCCCTTTGGCAATCAATGAATTTATCTGCTACTATGACATACAACTCTGTTATGTGGTGACTAAACTGAAACTACTGCTGCAAAAATGTACTGCCCGGTCTTCAATTAAATCCCCATATTTACATAAGCAGTTATCTGGAGCCAAAATATGTTGATCCTTCTTTGCTTATGTTGTTGTATGATGGAGACAAAACCCCAAAGTTCTGATGGATCAACAAACTAAGTTAATAATTTTTTCTCATCGGTTAGAGAAGAAATCCATTTTCATAAGAGGCATGGAAACCAGGCACTGCAGGGCATAGATTAAGGCTCTGCTAAGAGAAACATCAGAAATGGTATTTCCAAATGGAGAAATATGAAGGAGGGATCTGAATTTTTGTGGCTAGAAATAGCCAAGCTGTAACACAGGTGAAACTTACATACGAGCTGAGCTGAAATCTTGGTGTCAAAAGAACAAGTTGAGCAGCCACAGCCTAACTCAGGATTCTTTTTGTGACAGGGGCTGAGCGGGTGTCACAGAAGACAGAAACATGACAAGTACACAGTGATGTTTCTGAAAAGAATTCTGCCAGCCTTCAAAGACTTACAGCTTGCGGACTTTATGAGACAAAGATTTTGTCTTTGCGTTTAATGTCTTCTAAGGAACCTTTCTCTCATGAATTTATACATGTTGTTCATTGAACTCATGTGTAAGGAGCTGACCCTAGGTGGATGCCAGACACTCATCAAAGCCTCTCTATCACTCCCCTCTGCAGCTGGACAGGGGAGAGAAAATATAACAGAGGGTTCGTGAGTGGCGATAAGGACAGAGAGAGAACACTCACCAAATACTGTCATGTGCAAAACAGGCTCTAATTAGAGAGACTAACTCAATGCTACCAAAAAAAAAAAAAAGCAGAAAAATAAGAAGAAAAAAAGAAAAAAAAAAGGAAAAAAAAAAAACAGAGCAGAATAATGAGAAGTAAAAAAGTAAAATAAGACCTTAAAAATCCCTTCCTAGCTCTAACTCCTCCCCCCACCGAGTAGCACAGGGAAACAGAGGATGGGGGTTATGGTCAGTTCATCACGAGGTGTTCCTGCCACTGCTCAAGGAGGGGAATCCTTCCCCTGCTCCAATATAGGGTCCCTCCCACAGGCATCAGTCTTCTACAAACTTCTGCCACATGGGTCACTCTTCCATGGGGTGCAGTCCTTCAAGGACAGGTTGCTCCAATGTGAGTACCCCACGGGGTCACAAAGTCCCCTAGGAAACCTGCTCCATCCAGCATGGGCTCCTCTCTCCATGAGTCCACAGGTCCCTGCCGGGAGCCTGCTCCAATATGGGCCTCTCATGGGGTCCTCTCAAGCATCCACCTGCTCTGGTGTGGGTCTTCTCCCCAGGCTGCAGGTGGATCTCTGCATCCCCTGGCCCTCCATGGGCTGCAGGGGCACAGCTGCCTCACCATGGGCTGCACCACGGGCTGCAGGGGAATCTCAGCCCTGGTGACACTGACCAGACACCAACCCTGGTGTCGACAGAGCTGTTCCTCCCACATGTTCTTACCCCACTCTTCTCTGGCCACAATTACATCTGAGCAATGACTTCTTTTTTTTCTTCTTAAATATATTATCACAGAGGCACTACCATAATTTCTAATTGGCCAGCCTTTGCCAACAGCAGGTCTGTCTTGTAGCCAGCTGGCCTTTGCTCTGCTGGACATGGAGGAAACTTCTGGCAGAAGCCACAGAAGCCACCCCTGTAACCCTCCTGCTACTGACACAGGACCATGCAAACCCAATACATTCCACCCATCACCTCTGTGAATCACATATATAAGAATTATCAGAAAAAATCCACATTCATCACAGAACCTACACTCACATCAACAAAACTAAGCAAAGAAAGCAACACAAAAAATCCACATACAAAAGCAAAATAATGTCATCACAGCACTGAATGAAAATGGAAAATTTTCACAGAATCCACCCCTTGTCCCTTTGGTGCTGTTACTCTGATGTCTCACTCACACCATGATGTAACTTCTAGTATCCACGGTTTCCTACAAATAACAAGTCCCACTACTTATTTGCAGTACATGAAGAATACAAACAGAAGAATCTCAAATTATTTCAGTCAGGCTGCAGGTTTCTTTCCTCTCTGAACACAGTGTCTAAAAACACAAAGTAACTCAAACCTATGGGAAAATATGAACTCCATGAAATAGTTCTTTGGACATTCTTCTAACAGAGAAGACATTAGTTCCAGAACTGATTTTCTTTTTTTCCTGAAAAGCTTCATCTTCAGAATCTGAAAACTCCAAAAACCTATTATAACTTTCAGCACATTTGCTGAGGATAATGAGAGAAAGCAACCGATTCTACTGTTGCCAATTGCAAATTAAAAGAAGTGTTTATGACTAAAAAGTATATAGGCATAGCAGAAGACAACAAACTACCATTTCTAATGTCAAAAGAAATAAAAGCAAGTATCATCTGTTATGAAACTGGTTTCTACCAGCATAAATTTACAGTCAGAGCTCAAGTAGCCCTGAAGCCTCAATTATTTCTACACAGAGTGTGCATTCTGGTGTCATGGGAGAAATTCCTGGTCAAAAGCCTTATGTCCAACCAGACATCTCTACTCTTCATCTCTCTATCTGTAAATGAAATTTAATTCATGCCCCAATTCATTTCATTTTCACTCTTCTCAAAATACTACTATCTAATGAAAGAATTTAACTAACTCATCTGAAAAAGAATAACAGAGAATATACACAGAGAGAACAAGAACTTGTTTTTTTTTAAAGACAGAAGGAAAATCTTTTTCCAAATGAGCTACAGTTTTAGAAATAGTAGAAGTGCTCACACTATGTTTATGTTCATTTATGAATTAGATGTAGTAGCTTAAAATGTTACTGTTCTTCAGCTGCTCATTACTGTACCCTCAAATAAGATCTAATCATATGAATGGTGATTCCTTTCAGTACAATTCAGTGCATAGTAAAACGTGTTAATTTAAATCATACAAGTGAGAGCATTGCAGAATCAACTTTTATCACCATGGATTACAATAATATATTAATTTAAGATAAATTAGGAGAAAAATTAGACAGTAGACTTACGGTTTACCAAGTCTTTGAAAAATATCTAAAAATATGCTGCTTGCTTCATGTATTCAGTTTCATGATTCCAAAAGCTAAATAAGCATTCAGTCTTTTGGGAAACAGAAAACTTTGGAGAATTAAAATTTTATACAAACCATTAAATAAATATTGCCTTGGGGCAGGCATGTGGAAACCACGGACTTCTAAAGGACTAGAACACCCTT
Source organism: Nicator chloris (assembly GCA_013400495.1). Lineage (NCBI taxonomy): Eukaryota > Metazoa > Chordata > Aves > Passeriformes > Pycnonotidae > Nicator > Nicator chloris. Next base: position 14,881 of record WAAE01021639.1, read on the forward strand.
GATAGCTTCATTAGCCCCAAATAAGAATAATAACAACCTCTAGCACACATGCAGCAGAAGTTTCTATGGTCTTTGTGTCTTGTTCTGACTTAATTAATGCTTTCTGCATTAGAATATATTTTATATTATTGTAATCCAAAGGCTATCATTGCTAAACTCAGTTTTTTAAGAGTTCTTACTTTCTCATGCATAAGATATTTTCAATAATCCTGATCAGAATTTTGCATACAAAAAACCCAAAACTCTCAAATGTGATGGGGTTTGCAGTGGTTATATTTCAGATAATCAAAATGGTACTATAATTTATGTGAGTGTAGTGTCACATAAATAATAAGAATAAATTGCAACACTTTTATTTTTTTTTCTGGGATTCTGTGTTTTACAAAGTTTTAGTAACATCACTTTGTGTGAGAAAGTTTCTGTCATAGTTATGAGACAGCTGATGTGGCACTTCAGCCTCTACAGGTATGACATTGAATATTGATGCAAATTGACCACTAAAATTTGGTATAAGTTTTGTACCAGATTGATTCTCTTTCCTTACTTCTATCTTACACATAGAGGTGGGCTAGATATTGTATCATGATATCAGTGGAGCACTATTTCACATTTACTAACAGTACAGTTTCAGTTGTCCAGCATTTCATTGAATGAAAAAAACTGAAAATTTTGACCATGTAATATCTGACTCATATCCAAAAGATGTTTCTAGAATGCTAGGATTTAACTGTAGAGATTTAGAGGAAAACAAGAAAATTAGCATTCCCAGATTAAATCTGGCTCGACTCAATTGACTTTTATTCCTCAGAAGTAATAACCATCATCCACACTTAGAATCATAAAATGGCTGGGGTTGGAAGGGACATTTAAGGATCCATCTAGTTCAACATTCATCACTTGAGTGAGAATTGTTGAGGGATGTCCAGACAATTGACATTTCCATGTTGTGCATGAGGTAGCTGGGAAGTAGACTGGGTAACACCATACAGTCATGCTTCAGGGAGGTAGAGCTCTGGTTATCACACACTCACAGCACCAGGAGCTGCCCAATCTCAAGCTGCTTATGCACACCAATTAACCATGTAAAACATGGCTCTGGGGACATTGCTGTGAGACTGTGAGCTTTTGACGATCTACATAAAAATAAAAAGATTTGGTGGTGCTATCTAATTTATGATTCAGTGTCAATATCACACCATAACAAGTTGTCCTATGAATAATTTTAAATCCATCAGTTAGCTTGGAGGCAGATTTGCCATGTGCTATAGATAAAGGCTTTAGATATTACTGTCAGTAATTGACTAGGATGCTAGTATTTGTGGTGCACCCATTAAAAGTGCTCTGCTCATTCAGGGAGAAGAAGCAGGGAACTTATAGTTCTGTTACATGAAACTTCAATCCTGAAAAACAGCCTACCATTGCAAAGGATAAATAAATCTTAAGAATGATCTGTTTTTTAAATACCATCACAATTTCTCTTCTCTTCATTTCTAAAGAAATCCATTAGATACACCAATTTCATTATTAACAGTGTAGCCCAGATTTCTATCACATGAGTATAGAGCTGTGCCAGAGAAGTAGTAGTTAGGACTGGAATTAGCTGTTTGGTTTGCAGACAAACACTGCCAAAAGCTATTGAAGGTACACTTAAAACTCCTAATAGATTTTCTTTTTCATTTTTCTTTTTTTTTTTTTTTTTGACCAAGATGGTTGGTCAACTTGTGTGACAGTTGTATTAAGCTGCATTGTGTCAGCAAAATTAACTGGTTACAAGTAGATAGATTTCCATCAACAGAACAAAACCTACATTTATTCCTGAAGAAGAGTAAATATTTTTGCATCAGAACTCTCTTCAAGTTATTGAAAGATCCCCTGAAATGGAACCTAACACCTGAGAACTCAAGCAGTAAGAACCGTGTTGACAAATTCTACTTTTCTGAAGCATTCATCATTGAAATAAATAAAATACACTTTACCCCACCAAATAAAAAAAAAATACATTATAAGGCAGAACTGATGATACAGAAGACTGAAAGCAAGTGCAAGTAGAATAGAACAATATGGAAAAGCAAAGGACAGAAACTGGCTCTGTCATTTTGTCATTCTTTTAAAGGACATATTTAATAGATATTTCATACGTATCATTTTATCACTTTATAAGTGTTCATGGGTAAACCATAGGGCAAATACATAAATAATGAAAACAATATGGCAATTTATATATGAAATATATGCAAGTGATGGCAAATACTGAGGTACCTTATGATAGCCATTAGGTTTTGAGATGCACTCTCCATGATAGCATTTTTCTCTTGTTCAAGTGAGAGGGTTTCTACATATTGACAGCAGTTGGGGAAGTTCTTTTCTGCAAAGTTTTTATGATTAAGTAATGGTAACAGAAGACATCAGTAATGGTAACATCACAAAATCAGTTACAGCATATTTCATGGTACATCATTTACGGGGAGATGAGACAGTTTCCTCCTTGAGTGAAAAATTTCTATAGCTAGTGTTCTACTGCAATAAGTTCTTTTAACAGAAGCTCTTTGAAAAAAATTATCCACAAAGTGACCAGAGCAAAAGTGCACCAAGTTTTGCATCATAAAAATGGGGCACATAGTGAGACGACATTGAAAAAGATTACTGTGTTATATTCCCAAAAGGATTCAAGTGAAAAAATTGCCTATGTCTAAGGTTCATTTGATGGGTCTGAGTCTTAGAATAGTCAGCTACAATTTTGTCAGAATCAGCAAATCTTTCATCTGCATGATGGTACACTTGATATATCCATATCTTACACCAGAGATCCCTTCATTAGTGATGGACCTGTATTTCAGTCTTCAACCATCTTTTTCCAGCTGTTCAGAAAATTGTCTAAAATGTACCTGTCTAGATAGAATGAAAATTTTCTTCAAATGTGCAATATTATAGTCGGTATTGTTCTTACCTTAAAGTAATTTGGAAATCCTGGTGAGAGGATGGATTCCTTTATGAAGTTGCACACTTTGGCATTTTTGTAAGGTGAAATGCCACAGAAACTTTATGAAAAATGTCCTATGCCCATGGAAGGGAAAATGGCACAACCACTGGAAAGAGACCAGTGATGCACAGGGGTTGAAAGACTTCAGTTTTGTTTGGGCTTAACTATCAAGTGAAGATTGGCAATGACAATAAGTCAAAATTTCCCAGCAGCAGCTGCATCTCCATGAGAAGATCTAAGCCTGCTCTGCTTGGCCGCCTGAGCTGGAGTGACAACAAAAGCAAAGGGCAGTGCAGATGGGGAAAATGATTTTAAAAGTAAGGTGACACTTATGAATCTTGTTATATAAAGTGGTGATGGAGCACTTATAGTTTATCCCATTTTGATTTTTGCCATAAATTAAAAGCTTCAATTTTTATCAGAAATGCAAGAGTTGTCCCTTGCATGACCCTCAGGTATATTCACAACCTTCTTTATTTTTTAATCCTTCTGTACATCTCAATTCTTTAAAGTGCATCCGAAGACAAAATTATTCTTTTCTTGCATCTTTGCTTCTATTGAGTGTTAGATTAAAGTAATAATGAAAAAAATTCTGTTGTTTTTGCCTTAGGCTGATGTTAGGCAGTCTCAATGAAATGAGGACTCATTATAAAATTCCCTGGTTTATTATTGTTGGCGTTGAAGGAAATCAAATATCGCCAATGTGAAATATATGCTGATCCGGGCTAAACAAAAGCCAATGAAATATAACAATTAACGTCCACATGTGAGTTTACCATTTCAGCATCATGAAATAATAGACAATTGCTAAATAATCTTCTTAAATAAGAATAACTTTCTTTACATAGTGGAAAAGCAGTATTCTTGCTCAAGTGTTTACACTCATGAAGAACAGCTGGTCCTGCACATCAGGGCAGTCAGGAAACCTACACCTGCTGCAATGTCCCAACAGGCTCAAACATAACACATTACTGTCTGGATAACAATCAGAAGTCAGTTTTTGGTTTTAGCTTTGTGTTTAACTCTCCATAAGATGGGTTAAACCCTGCTGACTCTCAAAAAACCCATCCTGTCCCTCAGCGCTAAAGGCAGCTTCATTCTTACCTGGCTGTGGAGAATCCTCCAGGGTGAGAGGTGGAGAGTGGCTGCCTGCAGCCATCTGCCACAGGAACTTGGCTCAGTATGAGCCAGGTATTCCCTCTGTGTTTCTGTGACTGAGAGGAGCTCTGATCACTGAGGGACAGAGAGATTTGGGACTCTGCCTGACTGGGAATGCTGCCCTGACCTGTCCCATCTCCTTTCCAAACTTTATTGCCCAGACACCACCACCACCACCATCAGTACTGCTGCCAAGGGGCCAGGGCTTTCAGTGAGAAGCATTTACCCTGATCCGCCTGGCTCCTCTCTCAGGCTGTCCCCTTTCCCCCATCATGGGCAGGGAGGCTGGCTCCTTGTTAGTGGAAAGGACAGATCTGCACTAGCAGCACCTCTGTGTCTGTGTCACTTTGGTCTCCACATGTCAGTTCAGTCTCAGACACTTTTATATCCCAATTTACTAGTTGTTTATAGTGCTCCCAAGGAAAGGCTACTAGAAAAGGACTTACTGACAATTGTAAAGTGGTTGCTTATACTGCACTCACTGATTGTATTAAATTCTAACAAAATTAAGTTCCTTGCAAACTATGTTTTCAGCAAAGTCCACAACCAGCATGGCATCACTACAGATGTTCTGCTTTGGTGCAAAACCAGATTCATACTCAGTTGTCTCCATGGTACAAGCTTGACTGTAGCTTTAATGGACTGCATGGACACATGCTGTATGTAATATTGTCAAATTAATTATTTTTCCTTAAGGAATAATAATTTAGAATCATATCAATATTTTCAGTGTTTGATCCCAGTTTTTAAATCTTGTTTTAAACCTGTTTCCTGTTTCTATAGTTTTCTGTGCTGTTGTCTCACAACTGCCTTCCCTCAGGTTGTTCAGCAGAAGAGTGGTTTGTGTCACTGAAGATTCTGGTCTAAATCTTAACAATCAAAGTCTAACATCTTCTGGAGTAGTGTTCAGTGTCCTGCACTGTTACAGCTAAATTACATTTACAAGTTTTTTCAGATTTGAAAAGAGTATGTATAGACAGATGGGTAAATAAATGTCTTTATTCACACTTTTTTGAGTTGTAATGTCCATGAAAAATAACCCTATGGTTAAGACTATTTAAGACTGAGCACCTTCATATTTCCTAAGTTCCTTTAGCATCTTAATAGTCTTATAAAAATTTTCCTCTTTTGTACACTTCTAGAGTACAAACACAGCTGATGAATCTTTTCTGCCAGCAGCAAGCAATGACAAATGTATCCCAGCAGGCAAGCAAGAAAATGTGCAAGAGGATATTAGGACAGTTACTTGAAAAAATCCTCATTTTTAAGGATTTTAAAATAGTATTACTTCCCAGAGTTGTAATGCCTGCACAACAGAGAATGAGGGAGAGAAGGAAAGAACTGTACTATCTGCTCTCCCTTTTGGACGGGCACTGATCCATTCAGAAACCTGGCTCTGCACAGTGCTGTGTAAAGTCAGAACCACTAAGTTTACAGAGGGTCCAGAACAACTGAGACTGCAGTTTTGGTGATGCAGTGAAATAGAAAGTGCACAATAGAGGAGATCAATTGCTGAATATTTGTACTAGCAGGTAAGACAGTGGCGTGACAGGCTTATAACTGACTACAGCTGCCTTGGAGTGCAGTGTGGTGAATAAAGTACCTATCTAGCTATGCAGAGGTATGATGGATACACAAAAACACCAGGTACATTCTTAATTAATTGAAACCTGTCTTTAGGCACTGCATGAGCAGTAGGAGCAAAATATATGCAAGATATCACTCAGTGAAGAGCATCTATTTCATACATTGGAGGAGCAGAAAACATTGGAAAACTCAAGCCATTGTTATAAAAATCCAAGCCATTGAATTTTTAATGGTTCAAGCCATTTGAGTTTTTAATAAAACTTAAGCCATTGTCTATTCTCTTGAAATCCTGTAAAAATAGCTGACATAAAATATATCTAATGCAATTCTAATTATCATGAAATTATGAGAAAAAGTAACTGGAGCCTGTAGCTGCAACCCTCACCCCAAACTATCAAAATTAAGCTATTTAATCATGAATCGAATTGAAGGCCCCTCCAGAGTTTCAGTTAAGTCTTTTTCTAATTAAGGTAGCAGGCTTACAGGCTTCTGTTTGCGTTAGAGAAAACCTAGCTTAATATCACAAATACAATCCTAAATATCAGAAAAACGGGATATTCAAACCTGGGAAACTAACCCTGTGGGAATTCACCGTTTTTTTGAAAACATTGAGAAACTTGACAACATTAGTTAAAGCTGCTGGTGGGTTTGAGCTAAGAAGAGAAGAAAACCACCCAGCCTCTAGAGCTCACTTTCACAATTACACCTTTGCACAGAGGGGCTAGATGGAGTACCTGCATAGGGTCAATATTTATATATAGTCATGACTAAAAGTGAGTTACACGGCTTCTATTGTGTGGTGTTGTGCTACCACAGGTTTCTACCTATCATGAGGAAGCACAGGTTTTATAGATGAACTTATTAGAACTGAAGTATTTTAAAATATTATTGTTGTTATTTTCTAGGCTCCTCAGTTGAGAAAGCTCAGTACAACATTTTACAAGAGCCTACTTCAAATGCAGAGCTTTCTGAGGAAAACAAAAGAGCATGCTTAAGAGTGATGCAATTCTTTCCAAGGACATCTTTTTCATATCAGAAAGTCCACGGATCTAAGCAAAGTAAGAATGTTTTGTCTGCAACTTAACACTAGTGTTTGACTAAGCATTATCCATCCAGAAGTCCAGGCTAAGCATTTTTATGACAAATTACACGTTTGATCCAAAAGATGGCAGCACTTAATTTTTGCACTGTTTGAACTAAAGATGTCAGTGATTTGATGACAGGATGTTCATGGGGACACTGTATGGGAATGTATGCTTAAATGTTCATCAATAATTTGTCACATGCTTAAAAATTTCATCACATGGTTTCTGCAACTTTGGTGCATCAGTGCAGATGTTGACATCTTGTGTCAAAGAAAGATGCAACTAATACAATTGTAATGTAAAAAAGATGAAAGTTCATGCATACTGGAGAAAAGTGATCCAATCATTTTTAAAATATTCTTTTTCAACCCTTGTTAATTATTAGTTTCCTGAATCCTTCAGACCTTGAAATAAAAAGACTTAAAATAGTCTTCTTGCTAAATGAGTCTTATTATGAAAATGATTAATATAGGAAAGAAGTTGCAGTACATTGCAAGGTTAGTTTGATCAATTGGTAGAGCAAGCACAGTCTTCCAGCCAATTTTATAGCTGAAGATAAAGAGAGAGACATTTCTCTTTTAAACTTACAGACTATAGCCTCACTGGATATCAGCCACAAGAGATAAGTCATGTGAGCCCCCACAAAACACCTAATCTTAATTAGTAGAAGAGACACCAACACACATCACATATCTTCAGTCTATGTTCCCTTGGTTCTAACTTAAAAGCAGTGCAACTCCAAAGCCTGTAAAGGCCTCTTCTTTCATATGCAAACAATCTGAAAGACAAATACTTACTTCTACAAAGCTAGGAAAATGTGCTGTCTGGTTAAAAGCTAGTCTTGTCCATTTTGCTTTTTTTTTAGAAGATAAAGTTTCCTTTCTGTCAGGATACATAGCACTGCACATCAAATACAAGTATAATTAAAAGGACAGTGGCAGTAGTGACAACTTAGCTACTTAGCCTGCTGTCAAGTTCTCCTTTATCTTCAAACTGCTGTACTTACAAAATTGCTGGAAATACTGCATTACTTTACCTGTTAGTGAGTAATGTTTGCAGTGTTTTAGTTATCCCATGCTCATGCATCTTTTTTTGCCTGACACTCTGGTTAAAATAAAGACCTCCTATATGGTTTTCCAATGCAACTTTCCATTTTTACGAGTCTTTTTAAAGGGCATACTCTCTAAGGTAATGGATTTAAGTGATTTACTTAGTGTTAGACCAAGGGGGAAGAAATCCCCGTGTCCCCCAGAGCAGCCACACTTTTAATCAAATATAACTCATAAATCACATTTATAACTTTCAGAGCTCAATCAATAAGATACTTTATAGCTTGTAAAAAAATTATCTGGGAAGTAGTAGAAGTACAAGAGGGATGTTACTGAGGGACCACACACATCTAGGCTCGGCACACTGTCTGTATTTAGGGACAAAACTGCCAATTTCAACAATGACTGATTTGTCCCAAAACTCTAATGCATTTATAAGCAGTGCATAGCTGGCTGATAACGAAGCATTCTAGGAGGTCATAATCAATAGTACTAAAGCAGAGTAAGTTTACTGTTCCACTTTACCCTAGTTTGGTGACCATTATTAATACTTTTCTCATCAAACTTTAGCTAAAGGCTTTTGTTCTCTTGGGCAGAAATTTTCATGGCTTTTCTCTGAAGCAATCTCCAAGTTACAGAATACCAAGGACTTCTCAGTGCTAATTCAGTTACATGTCTTCCTCAAGTTTAATTTGCATATTTAATATAGCAAATTCTTCATCAAGTGTTTAATTTGTATACATATACTGAACAGTCTCCTGTAGCAAAAACTACCCTATTACACAGTACTTCATCTAGGACTGATACATAAGTCAAAAAGCAAGTTCTGTAAATTACTGCTCAAATATCTGCATAACTCCAATTATATAGTAGATAACTTTCTCATAACTTCTGAGGCACGCATTAGAGAATAAGAGATTAATCACCCTATATTAGATACTTCAAAATATGTTGCCTATTTTTATATTCCCCTAATGACTCAAACACAGTGTATATTTTGTATGAAGATTTATGTGAACTTTTTTCACGCAAAAAGCAGCACAAAATTTTTGTACTCTATGCTAAGAGAAAAAAACAGAGAAATATTATCTCAACCCCTTGAAGATCTAATGACAACAACTTTCATGAAACATAAACAGATGCCTGCAGCTGTTGTATCAATATTCAAGCTGAATACATACTCCAGTGGTACCAGGGAGTGCTGGCTAAGAGACTTCTAAGTGATAGACTACTCAATAGCAAATTTTCATTCAGATGAAAATGATCTTGTCAGACTGAGTTCAGGCAGCTTTGCCTTTCACTCCTTTTTGAGACATCTGCACAAAGTACTGGCAAATATCTGGATGATTTCAGTCTTTGAAGCCAGATGACTAGAACACAACACAGTATGTGAGAGCTGTTACCAGCTCTTACAACACAGAAAGAAAAAGAATTAGCAAATAGTACTGATACATAAAGACTTTGCATTGGAATGTATTTTTGTTATGCAACAACTTAGATGGCAATTTCGTGTAAAGATAAATGACAAGAAAAGTGTAATCACAGCTCAGAAATCTATTTTCCAGCCAATCTGCAAGTGACTTTTAGTGTTAGGTCTATGAGAGGTCATGTGGTCACTCATTTAAGACACTTCCATAGTCTGAAAATGTTAAATTAAGTTACTAATAGTGATTGGGTCTTTAACAGGTTTAAATATTTATCCTTTAAAATCAAAGCTGCCTGTAATTTTAAGAGAGGATAGGAGAAATGTGTTTGACACAAATAGTGAGGTTGGTAACAGCCAAACAATCTTCAGCCAAATGTAATGCCTAATTGCTCTATTTCAGTTTTAATAAGCTCTCTACAATGGAAGGTACCAAACTCGAACTGGAAACCTACTGAGGTATCTGTAAATAATGTGAAAAGCATCTCTCATACTGCAGGTCCTATGGCTTTCTGATGGACACAAGTGAACCTCTTTGTTTGTAAAAGATTATTTATAGAACTGCTTTGTTTTGTGATGGGAGATTCAAGTGGAATAGCAGGATGCTGAGGAGGGGAGCAGAATGGATTTGAACTCTAGAAAACTGTTTGAATGCCCGCATGGCATCCATTTTTTAGGAACTAATCAGAGCCTAAATATATACACACCTAAAGTTATGTCCAAGTCTTTAAAAGATATGTTGTCATATGAAGCCTTTGATTTTCCACTGGTGGTATAAGGAGAGTACATCTGCTAATGTTTTCTGCTGTGGTTTTCTGTAGACCTGATGGGTGAGTCAAAGGAAACATGATCTGGTTTGGCGTGGTCAACTTCCACGCCAATCCTCTCCTTATCCTCATGGAGAATACGGCATATAATAAAATTACTATATTTATATTTGTACTATATATTTTATACTATACTATTTATACTACTTATTTTATACTATATTTGTTTTTATGTGATCATAATCAGAGTCCTCTGGCATGCAGAAATATATGAAAATGTTGACAATAATGTGCTTCTGGTATTCAGCAATTGGTACCAGCTGTTGGATGGACATACAGAGGCCTGCCTGCGTGATCTTTTGCAGAAAAATACTGACTAATTCAATTTCCATTCAAACTTGGCAGGGCATGAATCAGATCTGATCTACAGGGCATGATGCTGCACTAATGCACACAGATGGTAGTAATTCTCCCAAATGTGTGAACTCCTATGCTAATAAAATCACACTATTTATGATTTCTTCACACTGCTTCAAGACAAGTGATTTTTCAGATAAAGTCAGAGCATGACCATCTGTCACTGATCATAAGGACATGCATAGAATGGAGCAATCATGCAGCATCTGGTCAAAGTATGATTCAAAAGGCTAAGAAGGAAACATAATCTGGAATATGGTATGAAAAATTATCATATCATAAACCAGACATATATTTTAGCAAGTTAAGTAACACTTATAGTATAAGATCTGGATTTTCTTTCATTCAATTTGTATCAAACCAGATAAACTCTGAATCTGGATTTCTCTCCAGAGAAGGCACATCAGAGATTCTATAGGTTTCTTAACATGTTGAATATATGCTGTGTATCCAACTTGTAAGATTATGTTTTCTCTTGTGTCAGCCAATCACCAAGGAAAGATACACCAAGATAAAGGCTTTTAAAAATTATTTGTGCAATCGATTCCTTTGAAACTGGAGGAAAGTGCATTTATGTAATTACTAGACAGGCATACATTCTATTAATAACAAAAAGGATTTGTTGCTAATAATGGATTATGGATACTCAATATATATGGAGTGTGCTAATATAGGAAAATTTATACTTAAAAACTCTTCAGTGCAAATGAATGCTGAAGTTACTTTTTCCCATTAATGCATTAAATTTTAAAACACTTGAGGAAAGAAATTTTCTTCTGGGAAAATAAAGAAGGAAAAAAAGTAGTCACTGGTGACATACAAGTGACAGTTCCAGAGAAACAAAACTAAAAGCTTGCGTTCTTTGAATATATATAATGAATCAGATCCTCTGTGGTTGGTCTTAGATACTGGGCAGTAGATTTAAAACTGTTGATCAGAAGTATCTGTATCCACAACCTAATGTTTCTATTGACAAGCATTGTCAGAATGAATGTGTCTGTGCTGTTAAGGACAGTTGGTTTGGGCTACAAGAACACTGACTCCCTCTGGGTGATCTGCTAATCCTTTGCAGAAAAAATGGATTTAGAATTAACCTTTGTGGAATGTGATTGGTGTCAAATAGATTTTATTTAATGTTTGAGACCTGACAGATTACAACACCTGTAATTCATTGAGCCTCCTACTCTTTATGATATCGTAGTAGTTTTCAAAGGCAGCTGATCTGAATTATAAGACATCCCATGATTAGGAAAGCATGTAAATAAGGACCTCTTTGAGACAACCCTAGAAATTTTAAAAGCCATCTAGATAAAGAATGGACAAGTGAATTATCAATTAACAAGCAGAATCACATCATCATGATCCCACAATAAAACAAACAAACAAACAAAAACAAAACAAAAAACCAAACACAAACAAATAAAATTATAGAAGAAAATGCAGCAAAAAATTGCAGTGAGGGAACAGAATTCCAAGGTCATAGAGTGTGTCTGAGGTTAATTCAAGAATATAGGTGAACTTGATTTTTAGTGTCCTATGCTATTTACAACTACAATTTCTGTGTCATGCACTGAATTTTTCAGACTACAATGCAAAATAAAATACATCCATAACGGGAAAATCAGTTATTACAGAGCATTCATTGAGCTGCTTCTAATGTCCTGACATCCTCTGCTTAAACTGCTCATAGGGATAGGTTTTTGCCCTTTGAAATGACTTTAGGTTTACCTGGAGGTAGAGACAAGGATGCTCTTTTCACTTCTTTATCTGATCATTCTTTCTTTCCTCAAATACATTGTGTTGACTTAGAAACAGTTGCATTCTTTGATTTGTGACAGTTCATTTTACCTTTCTTTCAGTACATTTGGCTTTGTTATTTCTCCCCTTACACTGAACATTGACAGTGCAAGTACCTCTTCTACTGTTAATATCAAACAATTGAACCGTTTGCTTCAGGAAACTAATTCTGCAATGCTATGGGACATCATGTATCTCCAAAACCTAATCTCTTTCAAGTCAAACTCCTTCTTGTATAATCCAATTTAGTGAGGGTATTTTTCTCTGATATCTTTGACTCAGCTTTATAATCCACTATGTACGGCCAAAGAAAACCATTTTTGTGGTCTCTGAGTGATTCAGTTAATCTCAGAATATATGTACTCTTCCTCTTTAAAGCCTTTCCCCCTTTCCTTTGTCCTTATTGTAGCTATGATGTGACATGGGCAGAGCATCAAGTTAAGCTGGGTGGTGGATTCTAGTCTCCGCTGTATCATATGTGTGATGATCCAGTGGACACAAAAATAAGGAAAACAAGCAACAAGTTTTCCTGCAGATTTCCAGAGAAGGGCTGATGGAACCATCAGAACAACGAAAAGTACAGGCCGTAGGTCTTATGGCCAAAGAAATAGTGAATAAAGCACAGTGATTGCTAGTGTCAAACTGTAACACAAGTATTTGGATATACTTCCTGAAATAATCTGTCTGATACCAGGGACTGTATTTTTATTCAAATTCTCCATTTCCTAACATTGTCTCTTTGGGTGGTGTATATGTCAACAAAATTTCAACCCCAAATTTTCATGCAATTTTTCCCTTCCCCATTTTTCCCATGAAAAATTAATTTTGAAGAGCCCAGTGGTTGTTAATTAAATGGAATCCCTTGCTTGCTATGATAGTATATTGGATTTTATAAGCCATTGAGTTGCACGATCAGACATCCCAGGGTTATAAAAGAAAGTAAATAGGACCTCACAATACTACATAGTGAAGTATTGATTGGAAAACTCACTTTTTTTTCTATACGTATTGTCCAAACCCATTCATTTTTTTCCACAAATAAAGAAAGAAACTCCATAGTTCAGTCTTCATTCAGTGATGATGATAGGGAAACATTCAAGTACTTCTAAGAAAAAAGTCTAAGTAGGACTCGGACTAAATATTACTAGTTCTGAAACTGCACCCAGTTTTGTACCAAGAAATATTACCAAGACATAAATGAATTCAGGTTTTGTTTAGACAGTATTATCTCATTTTCAAAGTTACTTTCATTATCAATTATAGATAACCACAGTGAAAACAAATTATGTGTAGATAGCACATAAAAGCAAGAAGAATATTGAGGGAGTATTTAAAGCAAAAGCATTTTATCCGCTAAGCATTCAGTAGCACATCAGGAGCAAAGAATCTCACTTTCAATTCTAGTCCCACCTACATTCCCTATTAAATGGAGTACACAGCAGTTCTGCTGACCTGCCCTCCCCACCACAGGGGCCACTACAAACACTTGTAGCCACAACCACTGTGAACACCTTTACCACAGAATGCATCTGCTGCCAACTCATGCAAAATGAGCAAGTTAACTCAGAGAAATGCTAGCCTAGGTGGGTGCTGCATGGCTCAGACTGCCTCTGACAACAGTGTGGCAGCTGGTACAGGACATGTTCACGTATGCTTTGCTGCATCTGTAAAATTAACTTGATTAACTTTTAACTAGTTAATTCAGCTGGTCTGGACTGGAAATCAAAAATGTTTTCCATGTAGTTGGGTTAGAAAAAAGAGTGACACAAGTTTGTAACAGTGGCCAAACACCAGGAAGAAGACTTCCACCTGTGTGGAATAGTGTACAAAAGTGAGAGTGACTCAGCCCTAGTACCTGGACTACTGTGTCTGATTCTGGGCTCCTCAGTACAAGAAAGACCAGGAACTACTGGAAAGGGTCCAGGAGAGGTCACAGAGATAATTTGGGGTCTGGAGCATCTCTCTTATGAGGAGAGACTGCAAGAGCTGGGCCTGTTTAGTCCAGAGGAGAAAAAATCAAGAGGGGATCCCATTAATGCATATAAATATCTCAAATGCAGGGGTTGGGAGGATGGTGCCAGGCCCAATGACAGGATGAGAAGCAATGACCATAAACTAAAACACAGGAAATTTCATCTCAACATGAGGGAGAACTTCTTTACGCTGAGAGTGGCAGAGCACTGGAACAGGCTGCCCAGGGAGGTCATGGAATCTCCCTCTCTGGAGACATCCAGAACCCACCTGACTGTGTTCCTGCGTCGCCTGCTCTAGGTGATCCTGCTTTGGCAGGGAGGTTGGACTGGCTGATCTCCAGGGGTTCCTTCAGACCCTAAAGATTCTGTAATTCTGTGACAAAGAAATTGCCAAATAGAAGAAAATAAAAATGTCCCTTTTTTATAGCAGGGCTCAAAAAAAAAGAGATGCTGAGTCAGCTTCTTTTATTTGTGTTCACACTGCCCTGGGTGGGTTGGCAAGTCAAAAAGGACTGTAACAGCTACAATAAAAATGAGGGAGAGTAAACAAACAAAAAATGGTGGCACAAAAAGATACAAAACTATAATGAAGTTAAAATATAGAGATTTTTTTTGTTTTCTACCAATATACACAGTAGCATATAAATAGTTTATTGCTATTTGGGAGAAAAAAGCCAGAAAATAAAAAGGGTATAATATAGTATTATGTGGTCTGTAACATAACACTAAGGAAGAAAAGAAGAAACAGCATTGGTCAGGGTCAGCAAGAACTGACATTTTTGTTTTCAATAAAGAATCTACTTTTAATGATATTTCCCAGTATTGTCATAGATGCTTTTGGCATTTTTTGCCCTCCCTTTTTGTTTTTTAGTAGACAGATATTGATTTGAGCTTTTAAAAGACTCATGAATCAAATATTTAGGGGAAAGATATTTTTTGTTAGGGGACTACCTTTTAGAACAGAAAATGAAAATAGCTGTGCTATGAGCGAAAAAATTGTGGCATAGATAAATGAAGATATTTCCAGAACTTATAAATACCTTAATGTCATGGAGAGTGACTAAGCTTTATTGATTATTACAAGTAAGCTTCATCACTACTGACAGAGTCCTGTATGTTTTTGGCAAGTTGTTCATGTGAAAAATAAGCTACAACAATATAATAGCAAAATATTAATCTACTGCTTCTGAAAGCGTAACAATGCAGCAGGATTTCAAAGCGCTGTTACTGGAGCCAGAAGAAAGAATGAAGAATGTTGTTGTTCTGGAAATGCAGCAAACGTGATGTATTTCCAGAAGAAAGAATGAAGAATGTTGTTGTTCTGGAAATGCAGCAAACGTGCGGTATTTTTCACAGGTAACACAAAATGCAAACAGGTGCAGCTGTTGGTAAAGCTCCATTTGAAACCTCATTTTAGCAACGACAAAGTAGCAGGCATTCCCTGCGCTGCCATAGGATGATTAACACTGCAAGCTCAAGAGTTTGTGCAAATGGCAAATATAAAACAGTAATTTCCTTCCTCAGGGAGTTCTGAGTTTTCATTAGCATTCCTCTGTCCAAGAATTTTTCTTTATCCTTTTAAGAGAACTGCAGCTGGATTAAGTAGAATGCTGATGACTTCTTTATAACTGCTCATTTTATTTTACTTTTTTAGATTTGTATTTAAAAAATATTTTCATTGTTCAGCTGCCCTGTCACACAACCTCACAAATCTGTCCTGCCTGCCGTTAAGTGCACAATAATCATTCCTTTATCCTGTTCTCCCTTCCTTTTCTTAAATGTTATCAACATTTGAGCATATCTAACTGGGACCAAAGGCTTAATAACCTTTTTAATGGACCTAAAATCCTAAACAAAGCAAAACAAACAACACCCCAACCCCCTCCCCCAGGATGACCCTTAAGACAGACACATTTTGAGCTAATATTTTGGATCAAAATGTTCAGTTCTGACAAAATTTGTTATTACTGTTCCTTTTAAATCTTTTGCCTCCTCAGCATCTCTGGGTAAATTTTAGACCCACAAGCATCAGTGGTTGGATTGTTCATGGGAACGTTCAGGCTTTAAATCTGGGCTGACATTCTTTCCCTTATTCTCAATTGCACTCAGGTTGGTCTCCAGAAATGTTGAAAAATGGGAGACTGACTCTGATCATCCGGAAATGAACTTCATATTCTCAAGTCCTCTCTTGAGTCTCTCTGAATTCCACTTTAAAGGAAGAAATTTATGCAGTCTGCTGGATTACAAAGAACAAAGAATGAAAGGTCCCTTCATACTCGATTTTTTAATGCATGGAAATTCTTGATTTTCTGCTTCTTTTCTCTACATTAATATTTTTATGAGTAGTTTACAATGCTTTTATATCAAGAGCAGAATTAATTTAATAGGAGTTTCTGTAAAACTCCTTTATAAGAATCTCTAAACAGAGAGGGTTGTGTAGTGATTCTACAATGCTTTTAGCTAGACATTCAATGAAGTACATATATTTAGTAAGAACACCCTAACTTTACGGTTTTTTTTCCCTATTACAACAACAACCCCATAATTTAAACCTCAGAAAAACCTACAGTGATAAACCTTTTTAATTTTGCAACTATGCTGCATAAAACCCAAAATTCAGTAGCATACTCCCTTTAATATGAGAAAAGGCATGTGAAGACATAGGTGTACAACAGGGACTGGGCTGCTGCTGTCAAACTCTGAAAGAAACTTAAAAAGCTTGTGCCTGTACACATTATACACATTTTACTCATATAAATCTTTGATTGATTTTTGCTCTTTATTTTGCTGAATTCACCAGTTGCTGAAACCAATTCAACATATGAATAAAAAGAAGCAGTCATTCATTTAAAATTTCCTTAAGATAATATTAAGAATAATGTCACGTGTTGGAAAACAGCTCTGGAAGTCATTTGAATCTATAGTTTTCTATTTTGGTTGGTAGAAGCTAATAGGGCCCTTGTCTTTTTTTTTTTTTTTTCCTTCCTGAGTTTCATGTTTACATATTTTCTATAGTATTTGATATACAAGTGTCTTTTATTATTTACTTATAATACCGTAGTTTTAGTTTTGTCTTGTATAGGGCAAATAAAACCATTAAAGAAAATTCTTGATACAGGGAAATACAAGCCACAGGGGAAGACTCTTTTCATTTATGGAAGTCATTGTTTGAAGTACAGACAATCTATTTGGGCAATGTCCCAATCTTTTGCTCTGTTGGATGATGTATTCAGTATTTCAGTAATTCCACTAAAACACAGGGAGATTCTACATGCTGACAAGTTTCGAACCTCTCCATGTTCTGCACAGAATTTATTTACATCCATGTAGAATTTAAGAATAAAAGTATATCGTGCTACTACGAAATTTACCTTCTGAAGCCTAGATTTCCAGGGTAACTAAAATGCTAAATAGCTAAAATGTTTTTGCTGTATAATTATTTATCTATGTTATTGCCACAAACTGTTATTACAAAAATATAAAGAAAGCGCAATGGTAGAAAGAAAAAACTAGCTTTTTATATTACGTATAAGAAGTGGCTTCCTCAGAAGGAGGTTGGAGACTTAAGGAGCCTCACAATGGTAACTTCCTAATATCTGTATTTATAAATTTTCCCCCTCTCTAAAAAACAGCAGTTTAAGATTTTATGTAAATGCAGGCATCAATGTTCCATGAAGATGCATGAAAAGGAATGTATCAGGCACTCTTAATTAGAAATAATGTGGGGTTTCATGCTTGAGTCAGACATTTCTGCCTAGGCCTGGGAACAGTAAAGACATTTTCTCTTTAGCCACATCACCTAACTAGCCAGCATCCTTCCAAAGTGGGCACTGGCCTTGGTAGGTGACATGAAAGGGTTGGCCAGGTGACATGGTCCCGAGCAGGACACTTTAATGAGGTCCCTAGAGAATCCTGATGTTCACTCTCTCAGCTAGCATAAAGTTCCTGAGAGTGGTCTGGGAGCAGACCCACAGCTTCACACCTTGTATGAAGGAATGTAAAAACCCTCTGTTTTTAATCACAGCATTCTTGAAATCAAAATGTCAAGGCAGTAAAACATATTGTTATCCTAACTTAGTACCTCAGATGATTTCTAACTTACTATTAAATTAACCATGCTGCAAAAGCACACACAGTT
Source organism: Nicator chloris (assembly GCA_013400495.1). Classification (NCBI taxonomy): domain Eukaryota; kingdom Metazoa; phylum Chordata; class Aves; order Passeriformes; family Pycnonotidae; genus Nicator; species Nicator chloris. Next base: position 33,255 of record WAAE01021639.1, read on the forward strand.
TTCTATGTCTCTTTCTTACAGGTTACACAATAAAGCTCAAAAACATTGTTTAATACCTCACCTGCTTTATTACACAGTGTCTCCTGGGGAAGAACTCAAATGAGACAAGCTCAGAAAACAAGCATTGCCATACTGCCAGGGGAGACACTGCATTTTTGCAGATGACTTGATTATCAGGAAGTCAGCACAACAGAACAAATGGCTGCAATTCAGGAATTACTGAAAGAAGGCTTTCCCAGAAAATGCCATGAATGTAGAAGTAAAGGAAGAAAAAAGCAAGCATTTGTCACTTACACAACAATGATTACCTTCAAATGAAAAGGACTGGGACATTGCAGCCTAATATGTTGCAAGCTTTGGAAAGAATCAACTTTATACTGATGTTTTCAAGTGGAAAATGAAGGGGAGAAAGCTTGTTCCCTGCAAATTGTAAACTCACCACTATTCATTTTCTGCTATCTGTTCTTGCCCAGAATAGAATTTGTTATCAAACTGTTAGAATTCTCCTAAAAATTGTTATGACAAGAAAACAATCATCCACATTAAAGAAATAGTGATTCAAAAGCCAAATGCTAGAAATGGCAAAATTTCACAGGTCTGGTCTGTCTGATGAGGAGACAAAGATTTTTCTACTGCTTTTATCAATTGCTTTTTCCAGAAATGCTCATTCATGCAAATTCTTATAGCAAAATGCTACAGCTATCTCATTTTTTAAAAAATCCAAATAAAAATAAACAACTTCAAACAACACAAACCCAACACTTCTTATTTTAAATGGCTCATGACTGGATGTGAATGGATGTGAATAAAAGACAGAGGATGTACTAGTAAACTGACAACTCTATAAAGATTTTCTATAATTATTAACTTTTTTCATCATAATCTCTCAAAGCAACTTATGCCCAATAGGCTCCATAATATATTTTACAGAACAGACTCATGAAATATGTATTGCATCTCTGTTAAATAAGAGAACCCTATAGCTCTACAGTATAGCATATAGCTCTATATTATATGCTATAGCAGTAGACCCTACAGCTGTTCTGGAGTTCATTGGTTGTGGGTAGATGGCAGCTGCAATCAGAAATAGCTTTACAGACACTGGCACAGCAGTTTTTAAGATATTGTTCATGCTTTGAAGAGCTCTTTCCACATCCCAACAAACTCTTTCTCATTATCCTCCCCCTAGGTATAATTAAAGTGTCTCTTAAACTTTTGTTTGATCACATATTTAGTCTTAACAATCATAAAAAACTATCACATGTCTTTACAATTTCATTTAGTCCTCTGGAGGAATTTGAGATGTAGGTTGATTTTAAGTAATAAGCTTATGTGAACGACCAAACAAGTAACAGAATAGAGGGATCCTAATTCAGGGTCTGATGTAGTAGAATACTTGCATCCTGACCATAAATCCCAGGAATCTCAGAGGTTCCTTACACTCTTAAAATTAAATACATTTAAAGATTACATGCTTCTCTGAATCTGGGACATAATATCTAAATTAGATGAAAATGAAATCTTAAGTTGTATGAAAGCTCATACTGATACTTGTTTCTGGAGCGGCAACATTCTACAAAAATGTTCAGGAGAGCATAAGAAAGATTAGTCTAAAATAGCTTCACCTCTTCCTTGTGAACTCAGTTTCTTTTCCCTCAAAATCCTGTTTTCCTTTGATTTCAAAAACACTTCAGCAAATTAACCAAATTAAAATTAGACTGATAGAACAAGATGCCATTGGATTGGAGATATTTTAGATATCTTGAAAAAGTCTCCATAATTTTGTGAACTAGGAAGTAAAAAAGCGAGGACCATATGCTTAGTCCAGGTGACTGTGAAGCCAGTATGATTACACAGAGACACAGGGTATTATAAATTTACACTTCACAAGGTTTGCGTCATCTGATACCAAAGTGCAAAATTATATCCTCAAGTGAAAGTGCAGACAAGAAAATTAATTTATATAATTCCCTTTTGCATTGCCCACCTAAATAATATTTCTGTTGAATTATATTGAATGGAAAGAACTGTGGGAATGGCTAGTTATTTCCTATGAAGATTGTTATAATCTCGACTAGTGTATCAAACCCAGCATATGAAGTTAACTACTGGCTAAATCCTTGATTTTTCTTAACTAGCCCACTGTGTTCTTAATTTTCAACCCCATCCCCTAAAAATAATATTGTCTGAAGGGAAAACTTACTACATTTTTTCAAATCAAGTGCAAAAACTAGAGAGTTCATTTGAAGGTTTTACCTACACAAATACAAATTGTGGGATATCAATAGGTATCTCACGAGTCTAGACATAAACCGAGGTTAATGACATCAAATTAATGACTGTGGGAATTTATAGATATCTCTAAACACATTATTTTTTTCTTGCTCACAGCGTCTTACATGGTATGAATCATTTAGAAGGAGGACAAAATGAGTGAAAGAACCCTTGATCCCTGGAAAAACAGGTTTTGGAGTAACCACATCCCATTTTTTCTTTCTGGGTACCTCAATGTGGAGATGTAAGTGCAATTGTTCCTCCTCAACCTCTTTATATCATTTTCACTGGCTCACTTTTCGCTTTGATGGAAAATGTTACAGACTTGTTTTAAATCATACATACACAGTATAAATTTTATTGAGAAGATAAATAGTTCTACTGGAGACATGAGATTGTTCTAAATATGGCTGAAATAACAGAAATTGGACCAGATAAGTTTTTTTTCTAAGCCAAAGACATAAAGGCAACCCCCCCCAGACCTGTCTGAGATGAATTATGGTAGTCAATTACGGAAGTTAGAAATGTTAAGTTAGGAACAACATCTAGGAAAGCATCTATAAAAAAAACTTCTAATATTCAGGGTGATAATATCAAGTATTTCTTAACAAATCAGGAATTCAACAAGTGTATCCTGGGGAACAAATGTAGCAAAGTCGTTAGCATGACTGTTCCAACATAAATGCCTGCAACAGCCTTCGATTTTACTGCTATTTTTGCAGCTTTGTCAAAGGAGTTGACCTTTAAGTAATGTACAGAATATACACAGGCAACATATCAAATTAAACAGATTTCCTGGGTTTAACACATGACATTTAAATACTCTTTTTTATCGAACAATTTATAAAACTTTTATGGAATACTAAAAATTTTGGAGACTTTAAAAATGTTAATCTTATAATTATCAGTCAAGGATATACTATCTTCACACATGCAAGACACTGATATTCTAAACCTATTGCTATGAACTTTTCAGTAATGCATCACCATCTGCTTTCATGCTAAAGCAGAATTATTGCAGTTTTTTCCACTTGTGAGGGAATTTCACAATGAAGGAGATAACACAGCTTACCTAATAAAGAAAGAATGATACATTTCATGTTAAGATTAAAAGCTTATTTACACAGAAAGGAAAAAGAAACATGGGTAGTGCATAGTACATTATCTACCCTTCATAGTATTCCCTACCTATAAAATCCTCCTTTTCTATTGGATGAAAGCAGTCATGTAGCACTCACCACTGAGTAATGAAAATTAATTTTACGTGACAAACATATCTTCTATGCTGCATTTTAATACAGGTTTAGAATACATCTTGTACTAATTTCCAATTAACTTTGGTAATTTGTAGTTAAAAACAAACAAACAAAAAACCAAACAAAAACCAATCAAAAAACCAAATTATTATACTGAATAATTCCCTTTAACGAAGTATTAAAGGGAACAGGGGTCTCAGATGATTGCCCTTCCATGCTTTACACTAAACCCTCACTTTGGCCCTTGTACATATAATCAGTGTTGATAACTTCAGGGTGAATTTGGCAAATACACTGATTTGTATGCGTACATTTCTATTTCTTAGAAAAATGGAGATAGACTTCCATTTTCCAAAACTGTCATTTAGAGATATTTCAGAGGTATCTGTTTAGAGTAAGTACACTGTGTACTTAGATAAACTCCCTTGGTGTAATATATCCATAAGGACAATTGTGACTCGAATGTATTTTTGTAAGGGCAGAACAACCTGCTGGAGCTTACTAGTCAAGGAACAATTGAATAAAACCAAGAAATTGCATTTAATAACACTCATCAAGTTAAAACAGGTAACTGACAATGACATTCACTTGCTCTCACTCTAGAAGGTGTTCTTATACACAGCAACAAAAATAGTTACTAACAAACTAAGCGTATCTTACCATAGCTATTAAATCAACATATTCACCCATGCTAGTAAAACCAAGATACCCACAGAGGATTTCTATGTAAAACCCTGTGTACCCCATGTGGACTGTTAATGTGCCTGGTAAGTGTATGATGAGTTTCTTGCTGAAATTTAGTTAATGGTAGGTACAAGGCAGACCACAAAGATGATTAATGAAAATATATCACTGAAATGTGCAGGTATACATAATAGCATGTTTAAAACAGATCAAAACTATTTTAAAGAGTGAAGAGAAAATTTCCTTGACTGCAATACTGTTTCTGTATTGCATACATGACAATTTACTTTCTCCATTGGGAGGTCTATGGTAAATAATTGTAAAATTATTGCAGATGATCTTATCTCGTATAATTATGAGCTCTCTCTGGTTTTCTTGAAGAACAGGTGTCTGAATATCAAAGATACATAATCTTTTATAATTTATAAATATAAATTTAATTTATAAAAATAGTTCAGTTGGGCAAATTCTGGTTTCATTAGACTAAATACCAATCTCATTGAAAATTTAGGATTAAATAAAATCACTCTGTGCTGCAGTTACTTTTCAGCTACTAAATACAGGACCCATCAAGTCATATTCTGATCTATATAAAGATGCAATGTGACACTGTGAGCTCTGGGATGCAGCTGCCCCAGTGAGCTCCCAGCCGATGAACATGTCAGATACGGCAGCCCTGGCTGACCCAGGAGGCCAAGGAAAACGAGGAGACTGTTCCCTGTATTGAACAGGGGGGTTTAGAGGGTAAAAGCAGAGCTCTGTGAAAAGAGAACTGAATTCATCTTCTCCACACCAAAAAAGAAAAAGAAAAGAAATGCTATTCTTCCAGTGCTAGAACTATTAGACATCTTATGTGGAAATATAATTACTGTTAATATCTCAATATCATTTCAGCTAAGCGAGTAAGCTGCAGGAAACCAAAAGGCTTCTCTTCCACTTTTAGAAAAAAAAAAGATATCTTGTGGAAACTGATTGACCATTAAAGGGATGATATGGTTATACAGCTGAGGTTATGTTCTCCAAAGGAGCTACTTGTTTCAGGGTTTCTTTAGAGCTTCTATTCTGTTTTATTGAATGGAATGATTACTATTGTACCTCATGTAGAGTCAGTCCTAACCATCAGAGATTTGATTACAACTGCAACCTAGTGCAAGAGTCCCCTGCTTTTAATTTGCTCTTGGGGTAGTCATAATTCAGTCATATTTTCACATATGATTTTTGAAACAACAACACAGAAAGAGTGAGAGAAGGGGTCCCCCTCAGTTACACAACTAAGATAAACTTCCTTGGAAGACAAATTTCCTTGGAAATGTAGTTGGTGGTCAACTCTTTCCAATGTATGAACTCTGCTGGCCTGCACTGGTTAAGCTTCAAAGCAGAAAGTGGCTTAGAAGCCTGTATTTTTGAATGAGCAACATAAAAACAGCCTTTTCAGTCAATGAAACAGAAGGTACTTTCCCCAAAGTCTATGGCACATGGAAGTACTCAGCCCAGATAATATCATCCAAACACAGATTATGTCAGTTATCATTAAAAACACCAACCACCCCTGGAGACAGACAGATCAGCTGGAAGGTCAGAAGAAAGCAGCAGTCAGACACTGGTGGAAGGAACCAGTGCAGTCCCACAGAGCAGTTATGCACACATACTGATATGGCCTATTACCACAGGATGTCTGTCAAACTCCTGCTTTAATTGAACATTGCTTACTCCTGGCATAACCCTTGCAAAAAACCAGAACCAGCTTTCTTCCAAAATACCACAGATGATGCTGATAAAATGGATGCCAACTGCATTCTTTGGAACACAGAAGAAAATTCTGGCACATCAAATGTATGTAAATGAATAAAAAACTTTATTGAAGTGCTGAAAACACTTCATTCAAGCGCTAACTAAATATTTTACGTTTTACGGAAATACACTTTTTTAGTTTTGCTATTTCATGTTGCAGTTTCCACAGCTGTAGGGTATTGTAAGCAATTGCAAAGGGTATGGCCAGATACTAAATATGTACAAAATACTCGAGAGATTCAATTTTAACACTGAAAATTTGCAAATATAGGATTTAATACAAACTTGAAAAGGCTACATGGTAAAATATTTTCTGATATCTAAGCAACACATGACTTTTTTTTTTTTTTTTTTTTTTTTTTTGAGCTGACAGTCAGTGATTGCTTTCACATATAGTGAGGGCAATGACATTTTTAGACAGTAATACAAGGTGATAGCAGCTCAGATACACTGGCAGTCTGGCAAGGGCATTCTTAACTCTAGTTGCTTTTACTTCATACCATGGGAAATTCATTAGGAAGGTGACGCTGTTATATAAGTATATTCTAGAATTTCTTTTGGTTCTTTTTCTGTACACCAGTAATGCCTTCTAGTGTTATGAGAATTATCTACTGCAATTCATTACCCACAGTACCTTAAAAACTAAAATAGTTTTTGAAGCCAGCTATGAAATTTACTCTAAGAAAGAACTTTCTGAAAAGCAATAATGAAAAGCAATTACAATTACAAAACAGAAATATTGATCAGTTTGCCTTATAGCTTTGATTCATTTTACAAAGAACCCAAAATTACTAAAATAATTATTTTTTATTCAAATTCTAATTAAAATATGTTTATTTGATTGATCTATCTTTATGGCAACAGTAATAGAAGTATAAATGAGCTACAGGGTAAAAAAAAAGTCTTTTTTAACAAAGGATTTGGCACTGTGATGGAAAAAACGCAGTCACTAAAAATGGAAAACATAATCTTTTGAGGAATTTAACTTTCTTGTGTCCCAGAAATAATACACAGAAAAACGTTCATTAAAACCGTGCACAACAATTGTGCACAGATAATGCAATGTTTTTTTCATTAACTCAAATTGCACCTCTTAGGAGTGTGCCTGGCTGATATCACCTAATTTACACTGCAAATAAGTATTATTCAAATTACCCCAATGAATTTGTTCCTCAGTTAAACAAAAGTACGTGGGATGAAAGGCAGAAAAACATGACAACCAATACCTCTTCCCCCTTTTCCCCTCCGAAGCAGAATCAGACTTTCATGTCATAACTAATAGAGAAAGAATTAATCACAATTACCTTTTTCACAGAATCGACCAGTGAAGTGTAGTGGGCAGTCACACTGGAACGAGGTGGCCCCAGTAGGCAGAGAGAGAGGATGACAAGTCCCCCCATTATGGCACAGCCCTTCCTGGCACACAGATGATAATGCAGGGGAAATCTGAGAGGGCACACCAGGGTCAGGCAAGTGAGCCACATCAGAAGAAACTGCAGGGAATGCTGCTGATAGATGTGTGGGTACAGACATTCTGAAAGGAGAGAGAAAATATATCAAAACAAAAAAACCTGTGAGATCTAATTTTGTTACAGCACTTAAGCTTCAACTGATATCAGTTTGTGATTTTTTTTTTAATAGGAATTCAGGCTATACTTAAGAAAATATGAATACATAAGGAATTCCCAAACCAAGTCCCCACACAGAAAACTTGCAAAAACACAGTGAATTTTTTCCTGTGAGCAAGGAATAGCCTTCATGCAAGTAGCACAGTTTTAATGTACTCTCATAATTCATTTTTGGTGAATGTCAACAATGGTTGATAAATAAACACAGGCTTCACTCATTAAATAACTCATGGCTTGAAGTTACCAAACTTGTAAGGCAGTTCTAAAAGAGACTTCCATACAAGTAGATCAAGCATGCCATAGCAGAAGGGAAGAAGCTGAAGTACAAAAACACAGTATCTTTTAATTCACAGAAATATTGGGGAGAATGGGGAAAGGTGAAGAAAAAGAGAGACATTTGATTTAATATCACCTGTTTGTCAGCTCTGTTTATTACAGTTTTTTCTTCTACCAGAGAGGCAAACTTATGAATCAATAAAACTGTGCAATTGTAAGACTTCCAATTTATCCAGCACAACTTATACACATCACATAAGTTTACTATGTTGAGGAAAAAGCAAAAAGAATCAAGAATCCCAAGAAGATTCATGACTATTTAATAAGCTTATTATCAATTAGAAAATAAGTTCTCACTGAATTTTACATAAGAGATAGACATTCTTCTTTCCTTTTCTGAAGTTCAACGGATACTATTTTTTCCCAGAAAGCAATTTCTAATTCTGAATTCTCATTTGGAAACTAAATCTAAATAAATATCTTACTATTCATACCTCCTTGGTAATTTAAAATTTTGTGAATATTTCTCTTATGTTTTAATGTTGTGCAAAAAAAAAAAAACAAAAAAACTAACACCAAATCAGAGGTCTAGAGCACCTCTTCTATATTCTCAGGTTGAGAGAGATGGGAGTGTTTGGCCTGGAGGAGAGAAGGTTTTGGGAAGACCTAATTACAGCCTTCCAGTACCTGCAGGGGTCTGCAGGAAAGCTGGAGAGGGACTTTCTGTGGGAGCATGTAGTGACAGAACAAGGAGGGATGGCTTTAAGCTGAAGGAGGGCAGGTTTACATTAAATACTAAGGAAGAATTCCTTACTGTGAGGGTCGTGAGGCACGGAATTAAGTTGCCCTGAGCAGCTGTGTGTGCCCCAACCCTGGAAGTGTTCAAGGCCAGGCTGGGTGGGGCTCTGAGCAACGTGGTCAGGTGAACCGTGTCCCATGCCATGGCAGTGGAGTTGGAATTGAATAATCTTTAAGATCTCTTCAAACCCAAATCTATGATTTTTTAAAAGGGTGATGAGGTTGAACTGAAATATCACTAACATTTTGGGCAAAACATAGCATAGAAATGAAGTGCTTAATACAATGGTTGAGAGGCACTACAGTTAGCAAAAGACAGTATTTTTTTGGAAATGTGTCATTGCCAACACAAACATCAACAGCCAAATTCGTGCTTATTTTGGTGAAAATGATGGCATAAACCTACTTTACAAAAACAAAAATTAAAAGAAGCCCATATATTTCCCCCAGCTGTGCCCCTCCCTTTCTCTTTGTCACCTGCTCTTGTATCAGCTAAAACTTCTGCTTCACCATATTTTAGAGTTGGCAGTATGTCTTAAAAAGAAGCGTTGCAAAGTGGTGATGCACCAGGAGATTGCAACTGCAGAAACAAGGTAGGTGGGGACACATTCAGTGACATTGCGTTCACCCCTCCACGCATCTGTCTAGCTTCTTCTTAAATCTGGCTTCCAAATTTTTTACATATCCCATTTACCTGAAAACTTATTAAAATAATTTACTTTTTTTGAATCCATATTTTAGAAAGTACTAACAAGCTTCATAATATGTTGAAGAAAACTTCACTGAACATAACACATCTCAAGTAAGTAAGCTGTCTGTTAATGTCAGTATTAAAAATCTGATTCTCTAAATTATCAATACAGCAAAAAAAGGAATACATGCCCAGAGGCAGTTAGGAAAGAAATGGAGGACAGAGGAAAGAGACAAATAATTCAGGGCAAAGTAAATATCTAAGGGAATCCAAGGAAAGGCACAGTTCCCTAACTGAGAATAGAGTGGAGCCTGGGAAAGAACAAAAGGGTACACAGGGCTTATGTGACAATAAAGAGAAGATGTGCAGAGCCATAAGAGTAAGGAAAACATTAGAGTGGGATACTTAAGCAGGGATGCTGTATGCATTCAAAACACAAAATAGCCAAAACACACACACTGTGGTGCTTAGCAATGAGGATTTCAGGGCAGCTATGTACTATATATGAGAGAAAAGCATCCAAAAAAATGGCAGTCATCAAGGTGGCTGAAAATAGATACTTACAATATATTTGAGCCTCAGGACTAGTTAATAAAAAGCTTGAAACTTTAAGAAAATAAGTGACTTACTGTTTATTTCCATTTAGATGAATTCAATAACAACATTTCCATTTATATAAATACAATGAAAACAATGTAATTGCTGGATTTATGACAATACTTTTCTCCTAAAGGAAAAAACTCACATGAATTTCATGTAGGCTATTCCATTCAGAGCAGCATTAAGGGTTCATTAACGTGTGTTATCTTCTATCAACAAGCACAGCAAATCTTCTATTTGCTAGCACAGCATATTAAAAATGCTTAGTCACCTGCTGGGATTACAATCTTTGATTAAAAGTAAATAAACCAAAAATCTTGACTTTGCCCCAAAGCATAACCTAAATGTTGTAGAAACTCTGAACTAATAGTAGGTTTGCATAAAGATTTAGACATTTACAAGAGAAATTTATTTGGAGCAATTACTGGTATTTGTTGATTTTTCTGTTAGTCCTGAAAAAAAAGTCAACAAAAACTACATAAAACCTGGGGATCTAACACAGTATAAACTAAGCTCCTACTACTAGCTATTAGAGAGACCATTTTTCTAATGACAGATAATCCTGTCTGACCACTGCAAAATTTACTCCTCTGAACCTGGTCAGAGATGCTGTCAGGGGTAAAATGCTGAACAAGAGGGAGAGCTGTCTGACTGGCAGGTGCATTCTTGTCTCTGCTGAAAGCACTGATTTCCAGCTGTGGAAGTTTCACGTCCCCTTTCTGATGGGAAGCTACTGTTTTTCTCTAAAATAGAATCACAGCAGTGTGCTTTAAATGAATTTTATGAGTGCAAGTAATGCAGCCGTGCTTCATTTTTTGGTTGACATTCTAATCTGCAGAGAAGAAAGAAAGGAAAGCTATTTGGTAGGCTGATTTCTCCCTGGTTCATTTGCTAATTTTTCACAGGATGTCAGCCTTTGCAGTGTTGTTCTGGATGTTTTGCTTCTAGGTGATGCCTGACAGTGTTCGTGCCAGCACTGCTTCCAGGCAGCCCGCAGCTCCCTGCCTTACCACAGAAGTGGAGAAGAGTTTGCTGGGGCTGGTTAGCAGGGCAAACATCTGCAGCTGTGCTCACAAGCCCTTCAAGCTGCTGCCTTGAATAAGCCACGACCACGCCTCAACGAATTTTAACTAAAGCATTATTTGAATAAAGAGCTGGGAAACATTAAAGTAAATTAGTAATTGAGGTGTTAAAAGTTTTGACAAAGTGTAAAAAAAATATATCAAGCAAAACTTGACTCACTGTCGCTCCACAGCAAGGTCACAATTTTATATTTGTTTCTTTTCTTTTCAATTTCCCAGCCTGTCACTGGCTCTCAGGTCAATAACGCACACAAAGGTCTCCTAACTTGCTGCAAGCATCAACACATTGTTTTTAATCTTAAAATGAGCTCAAAAAGTTGAGAATTAAAGGCCTGCAAGCTTGTGTTTCATAGCTGAGTGGACATAAACTTGAAATGCTTGTCTAAACATAGACATTAGTGCAATTTGAAGCCTTGTTTATTTTATATTACATTGTTTGCACTCGAGGAGATGTATGATGAACTGAATGGCAGGAACATAATACTTAGAGGTTGTGTTCAATGTTATGTTGTTAAACCAAAAGCACACATACCCAAACCAACCGTGCTTCCCTCTCCCATACACTCCCCTCTATTCAATATGAGCCTGAAACTATCAGTGTGTGGAGTTAGGGGCACAGCAGCTTAAAAAGTTAAACAAAACCTGGGGGATGCCCTGCTTTGCACTGACCTGGCAGTGAGGGGCTCAGTCTTGAACAGGGCTTACCTGTGTGCTGCCAGTTTGTCCCCTGAACTGGGGCAGTGACCAGGGCCATGGGAGTTGTTCAGCCTGAAGGAAAAAAGGCTCTGGGGAATCTGGCCAATTTGTATAACTACCTGAGGGGGAAGGGAAGGGGAAAGGGTGGAAGCTGATGGTTCTTGCTGGTGGCCAGGACATACAGCAAAGGACACAAACTGAAATGCAAGAAATTCCACCTAAATATAAGAGAGATTTTTTTTTTTCCTCCAGGTTATCTATCTATGTAATGGACTTCAAACTGAGACCTGCAACGAGAGGAGACTTTTCCCCAAGTCATTCATTATCAGGCTGATGGCAGATGTGTCTACAGGAGCACTCTGACATTTCCCATGAAGCAAGTTGATGAGACAAGCAATGGCATGGGAGTCCCCGTGATATGATAGCATCTCCACTGCCTATATCTTCTGGTACTTATGCACTTAACATTTTATTACTGGAGTAATGGATTTAGTCTTATCTGATATGAGTGGGATAAGGCTGTTTGTATTTTTATCTTGTCAATAAAGTAGTTTGTACTGGAAAGCAACTGCTTTTATTTGCAGTTTTCTTCAGTGGAAAAGTGTGCATCTGCCATATTTCTTAGGTTGTGACAGAATATTATTTTAAGTGAATGTTTTGGAATTTAGAGTCAAAAGAAAGATTTTTCAAGAGTATTAGCATGCATGGTATAATATAATTTCAAAGTTTATGAAACTGAAAACAACTGCACTTCATGGCAATGTTGGTTTAAACAGGAATAAATACCTAGTACCTTGAATGTAATTTAGCAAGAATGAATAAAGCCTTTTACAGGCTGTTTATTTCACTGTTCACAACCATGTCAAGCAGAGTACTTTAAATGGCATCTTACTGATTTCAATGAATCCACAGAGCAGTATATCTGTGAGTGCACCCTCCTGGAGACACCATTTACATCACTCAACACAGTAATTGTGAAAACAATTCAAGAGCTTACCAGATATGGATTATTTATATGTGAATCTGATTTCTTCACTCATCACAGTTTTTGTTTTAGTTGGAAGTGCTGGGGGTCAGTTTTCCGAATGCAGATGATACATGCTCAGGCACACCTCTTAAAAAATTAAATTTTCAGTGTATGTTCCAGACTGTGAGCCCAGATTTCCCCTCCTATGAACCACAACATTTCATAGCAGAACTCAGTGATACTGTAGTTGCAGCTTTCCATTAAAATATTTGCAACTGGAATAACAGAAAGCTCTGTTTACGAATACAAAGAAAATATTTAGACTCCAGGATGCAGTATGCATCTGCAGAGTGCATATATAGCAGTGCTATATATGGGAAGAAATATCACTTACAGACAAATGAAAATGGAAAGAGGAAAAGGAAATACATGTACTAAGACATATTCCCGTTGGTTCCTCTAAAGTATATAGATTCTGTGAACTTTGCAATGAATAAATAGGTAATTGCAGCAACAATACTTTATGTTGAAAGTTTAATAGCAAAAATCTTTCTAAACTACACATGGAAGTGAGTGTTCCTTAGATGATACTTGAAAAACACCCTTAGTCCCTAAGTTTAGGACAATTGTTAAAACAATGGTTTTTCTAAAACTGAAGAACTGAATTTCTGTACCAATTCATCTTTTTACTTGTCTTGCTTGAAGAAATAAAGGAGCATTAAATCTTTCAGTTGTTCACACTGATCTTCACTTAAGCGCAAAACCTTACCTGTACCAATGATCCAAACATTAAACTCAAAAAATGAGGTCAAACTACTGAGCAATGAGCGGACCAGTGTGCAAACCTTACACTTTCTTAAGTTCAAACAAATCTCTAATCTGTGTGAACTTCAGCTTTCTCTTTTACATTTTGACAATAATCACAGTTGGAAAACCTCTTACCAGTTTCATCTTAGCTGCTGTTAAGAAAAAGAGCACTTGAAATGCCTAAGCACTGCATCTTTTTGTTGAATTCTCCAACTACTTTTGTTTCTTGAAACTGGTGGTTTTAAAAGGAAATAAATACTTTGATTCTCCCTTTGAAGATTCTTTCAGCAGATGAAAAATGTTATTTTGTTTTTTAACATGACACTGTACTCATCCTTCTGAAAAGGCTCTGCAAAACTAGAATATAAGCATTCTGTTCCTGTCCTAAATGGCTGAGTAAATTGTACTGGATAAATTGAGTTCTTGTAACAGAGATGCTATGTCAACTATCTCAAAAATCACAATTCCAGAGTGGAGTCACTACTGTTTACCAAAGATTCTATCTAAGTTCAAGCAGTAAAGATATTCTTACATCCCACGGATGCCATCTATAATTTAGACTCCAAAATGCAGGATCTGCCTATGCGACATTATTGCACAATGTGTCTATGAAGGATAAAGGAGAAGCACTTCTACATCCTGAATATGCAATTGATTTCCTAAGCAATGTTGCATTCAGGCCAGACTTCTGCATTGTAATTTTTGGGGCTATAGTAGCCAAACTTTGATCTTTGCCCACAGCAAATATTCTCCAGGTGGGTAGTGCCCTCCTTTGACAAGAAAAAACCCTGAAATGCTTCAAGAGATATACTTAAAAAACAATTGATAGAATGGAAAAATACAAATCTGTACTCAGGTAAATATTCTAGCTTGAGGGATGGGGAACCATATGTGAACACTTTTCCTTTATCCTTTCAACCCAGTCAATGCTTATTCCATGCAGGACAGAACAGACAAAAGGAATGCCTTGGGGAGTTCTTACAGCACTTCTGGAAAGTGTTTATAATTCCACCAAGCTAAGGACAGAACTGAAGTCAAGAATCTGATAAACCAGAAGAGTGCTCTTACCACTGATCTGGGGAATAAAAACAGAAAGAAGGGGTGTACCAACACTGGACCTGTCTTTTACAGTCTCATCTCAACAACTTCTGGGAATATTTGGGAGATATTGTTCTCTCTGAGATACACTTATAAAACAGAGGCATAGTCAGATCCTAACAAGTGTGAGGAGGACTCCTAAGAGAATCAAGATGCCTCCAGAAATGAACAGCAGGCTGGAAATTCAATGTGCCCTGATTACATTATATGTATGACATTAGATGTATGACATTAGATGTATGACATTAGATGTATGATTACATTATATGTATTATATTTATGAGATAAAGTGCAGTTTTGAGAGCACATAATTTGCTTTTAGAGGTCTCACACAAGAATAGTTTAGGCCTTTAAATAATTTTTGCACATGAACTGCCTTATTTCTTTTATGGTTATTTTCCCCATGTGCTGAAAATAGTTCTTACCCACTTAATAGAAGTAAGGGAAATCTACATTTGTGGTTTTGACTGGGATAGAGTTACAGTAGCATCTGTGGGTCTGTGTTTTGGATTCCTACTGAGAACAGTGTTGGTGATATAGAGATGTTTTAGTTACTGCCACACAGTGTTTGCACACAGTCAAGGCCTTTTCTGCTCCTCACTGCACCCCACCAGTGAGCAGCCTGGGAGTGTACAAGGACTTGGAAGGGCACACAGCCTGATCCCAACTGCCCAAAGGGACACCCCATTGTGTCATGATCAGCATATGAAGCTGGGTGAAGAAGAAGGAACATTTGGAGTGATGGCATTTGTCTTCCCAAGTCAATGTTGCAAGTGATGGAGCAGTGCTTTCCTGGAGATGGCTGAGCCTCCACCTGCCTGTGGGAAGTGGTGAATGAATTCCTTGTTTTGCTTTGTTTGTCCATGACTTTAGCTTTACCTATAAACTGTCTTTACCTCCACTCACAAGTTTTCTTATACCTTTTGATTCTCTCCCTCATCCCACGAGGGAGGACTGAGCAAGTGGCTGAGTGGGGATTCTAGGTGCCAGCTGGGGTTAAACCATGACGTTTTATAAATATTCATTAAGATTCCTAGACAGAAAGCATTTTTCTATTCAAAGACTGTGTTACCAGAGAGAAATAGGAATTTTAAAAAGCATTCTGTATCACAAACTATAGAGATTAATATAAAAGCTGTCCTGAAAGCAAGATGAGAACAATAAGTAGAAATTACTAGTACAGAAAGAGTTAAAAATGCAGAGTGCTGTTATGTATCATCTAGTCTCTCTTCCAGACTTAATTTCTAATTATATCTTAATGCTGGAGAATGGCTGACATGCATAAACACAAACATCATTTATTCATCAGTAATTTGGCATTTAATTAAAATATTACTGCATTGTCATTGAGTGAATAAGAAAGAGTGTTGTAAATATGACAGGTCAAAAAATCTTTGTAATATTAAATGAGAGGATGAAAAAATACAGTACTTGAAACACCTTAAATATAATTTTACAAGGTGAAAGATAAGGAACTAAAATAATAGGCCCTATGTAACTTTTTTCTGGGAGGAAGAAATTATTTTACAATCAATAAAGTGCATGACAGATGAGAGAGCAAACAACAGCCCATAGTTAAACTGGGTATTGGTGTTTACTTAAGAACTGGTGAGAATAGAGCTGTTACCCTGGTTGTTTATCTCATGCACTCCCACGAGCCCTCAGTTCCCCCGTGCCCTGTTATGCTCACTGGGTTTCCACTTTCACATCTAGCGGGGAGGTTGCTGGTGGTCCGGGAAGCTCAAGTGGAAATTCGTGTTGATTCACACTGAGCCGTTGTCTGTAGCAATGGGTCTTGACTGTTACCAGCCACCGTCCCTGTGCATCCCCTGGTATTCCTCTCCAGGCACCTCTCTTATCTTCAGCACCCTCCCCCACTTCCAGGATCTTTCTTCCAGCCAGGTTTAACTTGTTTCCTGGCCAACCTTCAGTCATCTGGGACCCCAACATTTAGCTAAAACTCATGATAAATGATGGAGAGTGGCTTGGTGAGCTCTTCTGTCACTTGTCTCCATGCCCTTGGGTGAACCCCATCTGGCCCATCAGAATTCAGAGTGTCTAAGTTGCTCAGCAGGTCATTAATTACTTCCTCCTGGATTACAGGAGTGCTACTCTGCTCCTACCAGCTCAGACAGCTGGTTGTCCTGAGGATAACTGGTCTTTCTGTTAAACACTGAGGTAAAGAAGGAGTTAAGTACCTCAGCCTGTTCCTCTTTCTCAGTGACAATGTTCCTCTCCAAGGAAATGGAGACTTTCCTTGGCCCTGCTTTTGCTGCTAATGTATTTATGAAAACACTTTTTATTATCTTTCACAGCAGTGGCCAGATTGAATTCTAGCAGAGCTTTTGCCTCTCTAATTTTCTCTCTACGTGACCTAATGATATCCTTGTACTCTTTCTGAGTTGCCTGCCCCTTCTTCCAAAGGTCTTAAACTGTCTTTTTCTCCTGAGGTCTTGTGAAAGCTTCCTGTTGAGCCAGGCCACCCTTCTTCCCCATTGGCTCATCTTTTGGCACATAAAGCTAACCTCCTCTTTGTTATTAAAGAGGACTACTTTGTTATTAAAGACTATTTTTGAAGGGACTTTCTGAAGTAGTACCAAAGAGGCACAAAGTCCACCCTCTCTAAGTCCAAGGCAGAGGTTTAGTTGATCTCCTTCCTTATTTCCCTGGTAATTGAAAACTCTACCATTTCATGGTTGCTGTGTCCCAGACAGCCTCTGACCACCAACAGTGTCTCTGTGCAGAAATACAGTGTGAGATCAGCCTCCTAAGTGATGTTTTAATCTCATGTCACTTTTTTAACTGCAGGCTTCAGGGTCGGCTACTATTGTTCGGTCCAGACATTGTCAAAGTGTACAACCACTTGATTGAAGTAGGAGTTTTCTGTTTAAGAATTAAGAAGTTCAGTTTTGGATATTCATTTTATCTGCTGGCTGCTATTGTTTACAATTTAATTTTTTTTTCCCTACAGCAATATCATATTTTACCACGTTCCAGTGTAAGATATAATGCTGGTAGATGACATTCCCTTCTTGGAATGACTGTAAGGGTACACTAAACAATATTATGTTTTTTACTAGTGGGATTTTCCTAAAGGAAGACTGTTAAATGCTGGCGTAAGTAGTATTTATCTTTCATGCAATTGAAAAACTATTTGAATTTTGGTCCAAATGTCTTTTTGTAACAAACACTCTGACTTTACCTGAGAGTGAACAAATACTGTAACCATGTGTTTTGGTTTAGGGTGTATCTACACAAACATCATACAAGCATCATAAAGTCACCCTAAGACACCATGATGTTGAGAGCACCAACAAGAACCATCAATAACAATGTAACTAAGAAGTTTGATACTTATGACCTCATGTTCAATCTCTTTCCCATTCCTAATTCTCTAAGGCATGAAAATGCCACCCCATATAGTCTTTTTTGTCCTAAATATTTGAAGAAATTTCATCTACAAATAAAATTCTAGGGCAGAATTCACTTTGTCAAACATGATCTGCCTAAGATCTTTGAAACTTGCCTGAGCTGACCACCATGATTCTCCTTGTAGACAATCTATAGGGGCATCTCCAGCTCATCGCATTCTAAGAAAAGTAACTAACTTTCTCCATCGACTAGAGATGGTACTAAATAAAACAACTGTGATGAGTGAGGAAAAATTCCTACTTCTGCTCACTATGCCACACTTAAAATCATTTGTATTTTGATTATACAGCTGAAAAACATCCCAAATCACTTCTACATATTGAAAAAAATTCCTAAAAACCTTTCACCTACACCATATACCTTTACAGTAAAGAACAGAGCTTACCTTACCTTTTTACAACTTAAAGTAATCTTTCTAAAACTTCAAGCAATTTAAGTTTGTAATGAAGAGACTGCTGTTACTTTAACATGTGTAATGGAATGTGACTCTAACTTAGGAATATCTTAAAACATGGAGAGATAGTAACAGACAACATTATCAAGACTGGGAAGTTTTATTTTTAGTGTGAAGAACTGGAAGGAAAAAATAACAGTCCACAAACATGAAATAAGAAACCTCCAGATGCCTTGTCAGCAGATTTCTGTCTTTCCTTCCAACATGTGAGCAATATTCAAGACTGCACAGGAACTCAGATCAAGTGCAGCAGAAGAACATTGCACTGCTCTGCATTAAACTATTAATTTTTGATTAAAATTATGAATAATTAATAAATAGTTAATGAGTTGACTTGACGTATATTATTTGACAGAAAAATGTTATGAATGGATCTTCTCCCATCTTCTTATCAACTCAAAGGCTGAGAGAGAGCAAGATCATAGCAAGGTAGAAAACAAACCAAAACTACGTTATGTTGAAATTATCAGGTAGTCATGCTGTTCCAGAGTAACATTGGAAGTTTTAGACATTTTGCATCCATTGATCCTAAGAGTTTTTGTTTATCTTAAACATTACCTGAACCCAAATACTATGCCATGGATGGTTTGGGTACTCAGCTATGACTTGGCAATAGGCAACACCACTTGCAAAACTAATTGGTATTTTGAAAAACAAAAAAAGCCTCAAAACAAGACTGAAAAAGAAACCTGAGGCAAAACTGGGACATTATTCTCAATGGCAGAGAATACTTCTCATTTTTACCTTCCAACTGAGCTATACTTTCCAGCCATTCTTTCTTGAGTAACTTTAAATCATGAAGGGCAGCTATATTTAAAGCATTGATATTAGTGATTTAAGAGGATCATTGTATCAAAGCAGGTAAGATTTAATAGTAGCAGCTAAAGGCTCATCATTATATCAACAAAACAACTTTATGAATGCAGTTAGGTAGTTAAAGGATGTAAGATGTTAAGATATGTTTTGCTTACTGTCTTAATTAAAAAAAAATAATATTTGGTTACCTTGTGAAAAATTTAGACAACTCATTTAGTAATCAAGATTTAAAATATTTAAGCTAT
>WAAE01021641.1:0-53876 GCA_013400495.1 Nicator chloris
AGACCTAGATTTCATTCCCTCTTCTCATGGAGAATGGGATGAGTGTTTTTCCCTTGGAAGAGACCTGGATTCTGATCTCATGTTTTTGACATGAAATACTAATTAGATGAAATACATATACTGATTTCAAATTAGTAAAAGTATGGGAACCTCTTCAAATAAAATGGCAGAATATTTTCTTAAATTTTCTCTAATTTTTCATTACCGGTTTCAAGATGGCATTTCTGTTCAGACATACAAACTGTTCCTTCTAACCTTAAGCTGAATTGGATAAATGCCTATGAAAAATCAGGTATAATATCTTTCTGTTTGTGTATTTTCTTAACTCAATATCCAAATTACAGGCTATGTTTGAAAATATTGCTCTTTTCCTCAAGTCTTTGTGCTCTATGAAGAAAATGTTTTGAGCTCATAAGAAAGACTGTCAGATCTCCTGAACTAAGAAATGAAAACAAAACTAATAAACAGAAAAGCCAAAAGCTGTAAGTGTCTTACAAGCTAATAAAAGGGAAAATGCAACAAACAGCACAAAACCTAAAAATAGCCACCACAGGGCTCCAGTTCCTTGACTTTATGGAGTTAAAAGGTCCAGGCTCCTAATCCAAGCAGGTGAAAATGATTACAGAAGTGTGGACACAGCCTTCAATACAATAAAAGCCTTTCCTATCTGGAGGAAGGCTGTGTTTCTGTGAGCAATGTGCAGCCAGGATATCTCAGCACTGTAAAATCTGAATTTTGGAAACATGTTAATTCAAATGTTAAAATAATCTGTTGTTAAGGTTTTGAGAACTTTTGTAAACCATTTTTCCTTAATGTATTATCTTATTATATGCATAGGTCTCAGGCTTCCATGACAAATTCAGTACTTGGAAAACTAGTTTGATTTTCCCCTATAAGTCACACTTAATATTTGTCCTTCATTCACATTGCAATATTTCTTGCTAAGCCATACACCAAAATATTGTAAAAATCTTGTTATTGTTATTACATAGGGCTCCTTAAGAAAGAAATATTTAAAAAAATGTCTCATAGATTATTGACCTATGTGTAAATTATATTTTCACTTACTAATAATTAATGTAACAGAGTGAGCAATTGAGTAGAAGGTTATATCTATAAAATTATTAAAAAGGATTAAATTATGCCCAGCAGCTACTAGTGAGAATGCACCCAGCCATGGCTATCTATACTGCAGTTGCACTGTCTCAGGTGGAAATTGCATATTAATGTAGCCCATTTAGTTTATGCTACAGACTTCTCTGAAGAAGGAACAGTGAGCTGACTAAGATAAAGCACTAATGAAACATAATAAAATGCGGATGTTGATATTGAGAAACTAATGGCAATTTTGTACTTCTGCTGCTTTAAGTACACTATTGTTAATTACTAATTTTAATTTCTTCAATTAGTAAGTACTCCAGTAATGTTAAATAATTTTTCCCTAAAAGACAAAAGGAAAAATGACATTCCATTTAATAAACACACTTTCGTCAGGAAAAAAAAAAAATTAAAATCAATTATCTTTCAACTGCTTTTACCCTTCTATAACTTTACCTGACATTAATACTCATTTATTTCTATACTGTATATCTTATCAGATCATCTAAGGACCTGCCTAAGCTTAGAGATTACAGTTCCAATATTCAAACTATATATTAAAAGGAAATGGTTTATTATTATTAGTTTGGTTTTTAATCAAAATTGAGGATCTCCTTTCTGTTTAATGACTTTTGTTACTGATTGATCCTTAAATCTTTGTTGAAGTCCAAAATCTAAGAGTACTTAATACAGGGCTTGTTTTAGGGCTGGAACACACATGGTAATACTCCAGAAGAATCTATCCTGTGCATGAACTGACTGATGCATTTTTGATTGTTCTTTATATAGAAACACACAGAAACCTAACAACTAAAAATACAAGATTTAATTCAAGAATTCCTGGTAATTCTTTCAATTAGCACGTTTTCCCATTTCTCATCATCCTGAAGCTTTATCCACACAGTAATTAAAAATGATTTTCCCCCCTTGGTTGACAAGTCTTCGATTTTGGTATGACAACACTTGTTTTATAATGAGGTGAAAGGATATTGCTGGTAAAGAAAAATGGACTTCTCTGCTTCCTAACAACTGTCAAGTATTGTACTTCATTGAACATACTGTTTCATTGGGAAGAAAATAGTCATATGAAGTTCCAAATGTGTACTGGCATGCTAATTTTTGTAATACAAACAACCATGAATTTAAGGTGGCTTTTTCTGAAATTAAAAAGAGAAAAGACTCCTTCTTGTCTCAAACACTAGTTATTTCATCCACTAACTTTAGAGGTTTTTAAGGAGCTGTGAACAAAAAATCACAAACATGGAGTTATCTTTTTGGCATCTTTACTGCTCAGTTAGGAAAGGGAGGATAAGCTCTGATGAAAGTTATGTCCTGTGTTTTGAAGGCTCAACCTCTAGACTGGAGGTTAAGTGTCCATCTGTGTCATTTATGAAGTACATATGTAGAATCTGGATTGCTTATTTAAACAGTATTTTCTTGGCTCCAAGTGGTGTTAATTTTCTGTTGCTTCCTTCTTCATCTGGTATGTAAAATCTGCATAACTCTCATCTCCCACCAGCAACTCCTTTAGATGACCTGGCTTAATTTCTGAAATATATATAGACCATTTGTTCACAAAGGATTTTGTGGCATCTCTAGGTGGCTTAAAAATAATTTAGGTGGTTCCTAAAGTAAAAGGATGAAGGCCAGTTTACAGAATGTTCTGCTACCCGACCTTCATAGTGATAACTTCCACTATGGAAAGACTTTCCATTCTCTGGCTTTTGGAAATGCCTAGCTTTAGTTGGATGCTGATTCATTTCCTGAAGCTCTTTAAATACAGCCAGCTGTGTGTGTACTGCTGAGGGTCAGTATTCTTTTAGCATTGTTTCAGAGACTTCCTGTCCCTGAATTCTGTAAGAGGGAAAAAGTCCTGTTTTGCTGTTTGGTATCAGGTTTTGTTTTTTTTTTCTTTTTTTTTTTTTTTTTTTTTTCTTCTTAGGGGTGTACATTTCTCCCTAAGTAAAAACAAGTCCTTGGGGGAAAAGCTTCTGTAAATGACTGATAAGGAGTAGAAAAGGAAGTACAGAATCAAAGCATCTAGTTTTTTAGCCGGTTAAATCCCTCCAAGTCTAGGGCATCAAAGAATCTGAAGTCTATGTATAAGAACTATGGGAAATTAAATGTATCCTTTACAGAGTTTCATTAAGAAAAATACGTTCTCATAAGGAGTATTGGAGATTATGTGATTCTGTGAGCCTTAATTTATCCACTGTTACGTTGCCACAGAGTATGCAGTGACAATGACAGCAATAAAAGAAAAATCCAAGAGCTTTGAGACCTTGTTTCTCTATTTGCTTTCAATAATAATTCAGGCTTCATGTCAAAATAATGATAAGTATTCCCACAAAGATGAACTATTAGTGATGGGACTTTGTTTCTTAGTTTCTTATCACATCAAAAAGGGTAAGTCTTTAATTATTTTATTAAATATTCATTTTGGTGGCTGTGAAAATATTAAAAACAAAAATATATTATACAAATGGGTTTATAACTTACTCTGTCTCAAGGCAAATTCAGCCATAAACCACATTCCCTCTTGATTAATATCTCAGCAGTGTTTACTACTCTTCAACTGCTAGTACAATGTTTATTCTGTTCATTATACTGTTTCCTGTATCACTGTGGTGTTTATTGTTCTTCTGTGTATTTTTGACCTCTAAAGTTTTATCTGCAGCTCTGCTATTAAATTCACTCTTTCTTTTATTTGAATGTGGATTGTATATTCTGCTTGTATATTACCAAAATTTTCAAACCTTTAACATAAAATTATCCTAATTTTGATTGACAACACGAAGTTAGGAGAGTTAAAGTATCTTTGGAAAGAGCCTTTGTTCTTGGTGTGGTTTGTACAGGACCAGGAATGCTGGACCCAGACGGAGTTCACATCTATAAAGCGGGTGAAATTATTTTGGCCTGTGAATTGTCAGGGCTGATTGAGAGAGTTTTAATCTAGGTGTGAAGTGATAAGGGGATAAAACCAAGCTCCTCAGAGATGAACCAAGGGGCAACATGTCAAGTTTGGGGGTGAAATCAATAATACAGCTGAAGTGCATCTTCCATTTGCTGACTCTGAATTGTGCACTCTGGAACACACTCACAGTCTTATGGGGACAAGGCAAGGACTCCTAAGGGAAAGCTGTGTTCTTCATGCCACTACTGAAACTTGCTGGGATGAATCCCACGACAGGAGTGTGGCTATTGATGGTTACAGGCTGTTCAGAACAGACAGGGGAGGAAGGAGAGGCAAAAGGATTGAAATCCCTCTACGTCAAGGGGTGGATTGGGTGTGGAGAGCTCTCCTTGAAGAACAGACATGAGCAAGTTGAAAGCCTGTGGATAAGAATCAGAGATTGAGGCAACAAAGGAAAGTGAATGGTTGGTGTCTACCACAGGCTGCCTGATCACCAAAAGAGAAGTCCACTGCTTAGACCTGGCTTGATTAAAGACCATGGCATACCTCAATATGGAGACTGAAGCTTTTAGAGACCCACATCAGTACTTGTCAGTTGAATAGATCACTGATATAGATTGACATGAAGAAAGAAACAGGCAATATGCCTTTTTTCAAGGGCAGAGAGAATAAACATTATGAAGAACTGGTATGGTAATATATTAGTTATAAAGGGTTATATTACTTATATATTTTCTAACTTGATGTGGTCTGCACCACCACAGGCTTTCCCTGGTGAATGCAGTGGTTTTTCTTTCTGGAGAGTCTCAAACTCTTTGTGAACCAAACATATTTGGTCAAGTAACGAGACAAAATGTCATCTGATTCATTGAAAGATGTGTAACTGAGTTGGGAAGGGCTCCAGCACTAACAATAACAAACAGCTGATTAACAGCTGATTAGTTTTGCTCCAAATTATGCATTAATGTAGAAACTGCCTGCTCCAGACATGAGAGAAATTCCCAGAAATCATGTAAGGTCCACAGAAGTCCTTCCTTGGCTTAAGTGGTACTGTTGGACCCATGATGTTTCACGTAAAAGAAAACAGCTTTTACTGATCAGCTCTATTCCCAAATGAGTCAAATCAAATGCATCCCTATCCCTTTAAGTTCAGAACGGGATTGTTTTTTTGTTTTTTTTTTTTTGTCTTATGATTTGAAATATCACTTTTAAAATACGTTTTAGGTAGTATTATTTTATAGTGTTTTCACCTACTTATCCATCAGCTGTAAATACACGTTTAGGTGATAACTGGTAAAGATTCAAACATACGTTTATCCAGATTGGATTTCAACTTCTCTCTCAGTTGGTAACACCTTTTTAGTAGTGACCTCTTCCAGCAGATGTCATTATGTTGTAAGCAGCAAACAGAAAGCAGGCAAAGCCTGTACTGCAAAACAGGAGCACCAGAAAATGTTTGGTGCTCTTAATAATTGAATGTGTATGTATGGAAGGAGTTGAATAGTAAACAAAAACATTAGGTAATCTCTTCTTTTTCACACTCTTGCTCAAAATATATTCAAAACACGTTTTCAAACCTTGCAACAACAAAATGACGAATCCTAAAATGCAAAACTACCTCTACATTTAAAGTGTGTGTTTGAGCTCCCATTAGGTGTCTCATTATTTCCTTATGTTATACATATGGATTAGCTTCAATATTACTAAAATTTGACATTGCTGAGATGGAGTGCAACTTTTGCTTCCCAATAAAAAAATGCTATTAAAGGTTTTCAGACAGAAAGACAATATAGCCTGGATTTCTTGAGTGTGGGAATTACTCAGATGAAGTGAGAACAGCAAGCTTGACAAATTCTGTTATTTCTGAAGTATGATACTCTTCAAGTTCAAGTGATGTGGGACACGTAGTCAGGTACTATTATAGCTGAAACTAATGGTCCGGGTTCTCACGTGTGAGGTGGTTCTAATCTACAGTCATGTCCTAATTCAGGAGAGGAAATTGTTTACTCTGGCATGTGTGTAGACTTTCCTGCCCCTCAGTCAGTAGATCTCAGTGATGACTAAATGATTTCCCCTCAGAGATGACGGTACACTTTCTATAACAATCAACCACCAACTGAGCATCCATAATTACCAAGCAAATCAGAGTGTATTGAAGTATCCCAAACCATGAGTACTGCACTTGTATTTCAGGTGTAGTAATTTGACTGTGTTGTGAGCAGATGACCTTTCACAGTGGAGACAGGAACATCTAGAAGAGGAGCAATATCAACACAGGTAATGGGAAGCATGACTGTCATCCAAAATTAAGCCATTGATGCTTGTGAATACACAGCCAGACCCTGCCTGACTGTTACTAGCCATTGCTGTATTGCAGCAGTGCTCTTGGATGCTGGTCAGAGATTAGTATTCCCATGGCCAAGTGCATGACATGAGAACCTGGCAGAAGCTGTAGTCCAACTGAATAGCTGCTGTGCCTAATAGTGATTTCACAGAACCCTGCAGGCTTTCCTCACAGCAGTTCTTAACTCTCCAAACCCCAGAATAAACAGGGTTATTACAGTCACTTAAAGAAATACAAAGAATTTCTCTATGACACAGGCACGTACAAGACTCTTCACAAACAATAGCACAATTTATTGAAGCACCAATTTTCTGCAGTATTGTTGAACACATATTGTAAAGATCAGAAAATCCATTCTGTCCTCAAAAGGTAATTTCTATTATTTTAAGAAAATATGCTATTCTTTCATCCCCTTTTTCAATGAAAAATGGAATACACCATTAATTATGAGCCCATGTGTAATGGTGGCCTTTTTGTTTCCTTATGCTCTATTTTGGAGACTTGTTGGCTTTTAATGCTAGATATATACATATATCTCAGGTTTTTTTTTTACATTCTTATTGTAAAATTTCAAAAAGCTTTAAAAATGCTTAATTGCAGTGATGCCCAATCTGTCCTGGAAGTGCCCCTGGGAATCACTTGAACATCAAATACTAATGCATAGTGGAGACTGAGCTGAGCCAGAGGTAAGTAACTCAGCAGCAGGAAGAATGTGGACTCTGCTCTTGGCTTTCACCATCTCTGACACAGTAACTGAATCTCAGCATTTTTTGTTTCCCATGTGAAGACAGAGACGTGGTAGCTTAAGCCACACTTCATGATGATGCAGCAATGGTTTAAACAACCTTGGCTTCAGCTGAAGAAGCCTTAGCGGCGTTCGTGGAAGCAGAGAGCATGGCTCAGACCAACTGTGACAACGAACAGCTGAGAGAGAGAATTCCTGAAAATTCCTCCCCGAGACAAGTGAGCTAGATAGAGATAAGGAGATTGAAGATGGGCACACGGGCTACACACAAGTGAGGAGCTGCAGAGACAGAACCAGCGTGGGCTAGCACACCTGGGGAGAATGCAGCAATGACTCGCTCATCGGCACGCTCCGCGGATGAGGAACGGAGACCGGCTGACAAAGGCCCAGACACAAAATTGTCCAGCAGCATTTGCAGCACTTATTGTTTTAGTTTTCTGTAAGATTCAGGAGGATGATACATTGTATCTTCATCCCACACCACTCTTACAAACCTGTTATCAGTCGTGCTCTTTGAAGATAGAATAAAGAAAGCTTTTCACCCTTTCATAAGCAGGTGACTCTTCTGGTGTTAAGGCAGGAACGTGGAAGTGTTAGATCTCTTTTGCTGGGCAAAGGGAAGGTTGGAAAAAATTACCAGTATAAGGACTCAGCTGAAATCAAGTTAGCCAAACATGTAACAATTTACAGAGTGTAAAATATTGCCAGATAAAGACTACTATAATTCACCAGAGGTTTGGAAACCTTTTCTTATGAAATGGAAAGTGTTTATCTGCAATTAAGACCTTTAGACACAGGAGTAGTCATAAAATTTTGTTCCAGAAGGTCAGCAACACTATATATTCAATTAATTCTCTCAAAACATGCCTACGTTATTAGAAAGCTACTCTTGACAATGACTGTAATACCATCAGAGTCAGTGATAGAAAACATTAGCTTTTGGGTCAGTTTCTTTGTTTCTACATAATATAAAAAAAATTTCACACATTTTTCTGCAGCCCTGAAATTATTCTTCTCAAGTCCTTTGTCCCACTTCAAGTTTAAGTAAGCTAAGGTATACACTGAAGTAATGACACATATCCATATTATAATTCACTGTAATGCATCTGTCCAATCTCTTCTCTTTTCCTGAAGTTTTTTTTCAAGGTATGCCTTTAGACTTTACCATTAGCATAAGAAAATGACTAACAGAATATGCATCAACACTTAATCTTTGGTGACTGAATTTACTGCACACTTATGGAACTTGCTCTGGAGTGTTTTCTGCTTTGTGCCCATCAGGCTGCTTGTGCTGGTGTGTGTATTTCACCCACACACCCTGAACACTGTTTTTCCACTAAGAGAAATCATGCAACACACTTCACAGCCAGTAAACAAGGGAGTACTCAGAATAACATAATTGTGATTTCACGGCGTAGATTTTAAGTCTCATTTGAAATGGATGCAGTGCACACCTAACACTCCCTGAGTTCTAACACGTCTCTCAAAAAATTCCTCTGCTCTTTTAATTTTTAGCTGTCATGCATTAGTAAATAAGTGAGAACGCTTGTGCCTTTACTGAGATGCATACAAAATGCCTACTCTGACTGCCAATACTGTAAAGTGATTTTCATTGTGTGTTTTACGGAACTGTTAGATATGTTGGATGAAATCATGGTCTCCTTTGAAGTTAAGGAGAGCATTACTGTTGACTTAATGAGACCGAGATTTCTTTTATGTTCAAAGTTAAGCAATGCTATTCACTTTCTTTTTCATTAAAATATACCGCAGAAAGTTAAAAAGTAAATCAGTACTTTCAGTGTTGCATCCACAACATCTAAAGGCCTAAAAATGTCAGTAATACAAAAATCCCCATAAATGGCTTTGAATGCCAGAGACAAAGTTAGAATTTGTACAAAGCCAGAAATATACAAAAGTGCTTTTTCCTGGCACCAAGTTTGAGTTGGATTACCAAATCCTTATAAAAAAGTTCTATAGAATTTATTTAAAATTAAAATCTATCTTTTAATCAACTACTTACCTTCATGAAATTAAAAAAAAATGAAACAGGATTTCTGATAAAATATTATGCCAAAAGATTAAAAAATAGACAAAAAGATCTAGTTCTTTACCAAAGATGTAAAGCTTGTCAGCTTTTACATTGATTTCTAGGAAGTAAATACAATGTCTGTAGACTCTTATTATTTGTTCTGTACGACACTTCCAAAGGGTGTGTGAGATTATATCTGAGATATAAGGAAAATTCCATACTGAGTTCTAGCTTCTGAGAACTAGAATTTATAAATACTTCACATATAAAAGTAGCATTTTGAAAGAAATTACTTCATATTTTGGTATACTTTAGAGGATTTTTGTGTTATGAACATGTTTAGGCATATTCTGAGGTCATTCTTCCCATCACATTTCTGGAATGGACATTGTAAAGCATTTCTTTCATTAGAAGTTTATGTGTTTTTAAGAGGTAGGAGTATGTGAGTACCATCACTTCAGACTCAGATCCTAACCATTGTTTAGGCAATTTTTTGATGGAAAACCAGGATTAAGTAGGTTAATGTCCTTTACGTGTCTTATTGTGGCTTAGTATCTGTAAGACAAGGCCATGGATGATGTTGAAATAATTACACAAAGCTGAAAGATGGTAAAACAAATATTTGACACTTCGATACAACGGTTTTCCTCATTACTAAATGGGTATTACAAAAGCACTAGAAATCTAGCAATCTGATGCTTGGTAAGAAAAATCTACAACAGCTAATCTGAGAGCCCTGAAGGCTTAAAATGTCTGCTGACATCTAGCAAACACATCACCGCAGTCAAATAGACGACTTCCAGGATGCCTTGGCCAGGTGCTTCTCCAGAGGCACTATCAGGAGCAGATGGCTGCTTATGACCAGTCGATATGCAGCCATTACTGGGCTGGAGTATTTTGCTTGAATGCTTTTGAAGCTCTTTCTGTCAGTTATTCTATGTTCAAAGGATCAACCAATATTCCCAGTTCAGCTGAATTTTAGATAAAACATAATATACAAGGAATGTGTCCAAGAAAGAGGAGAAACGTAAGTTTAAATACCTCTTCATCTTGTATTGGCTCAGAAGACAGAAAAATATTTCATTTCCAAATGAAAATCAAAATGGTGAAAAGAATGATATTATATTATCAATACACAAAAGAACTAATTTAAAATGTTAATTGAAAACTTACCAAACACAGAAACTTAGCCTTTGCCTTTATGCCATATTACTTTCCCCTATTTTTACTCTGTCTATTTGCACTGTGAATTGCACACAACAATGTGTAATGGAGAAATGTTCACCTATATATATTAATATATAATCAGATGCATCTCACCTGTTAAAAGCAAGTTAAATGGAATCCTACACCCAGCCCAGAGGCACAGCTCTTAACTTTATAGTTGCAGCTATGGATACATATGTTTCCTTCCCATTTTTCTTCTCTTTCTCTGAAACCAAGTCTTTCTAGTTTAATTTTTTTTTTTTTGGTGTCATCTCACAAATTCTGGCTTCTGTATTTAAAATAAAAAGTGAACATTCTGACAGTCTGTTTCCTTAAACACCTATCTGTGAGAACCCTGGAGCCATGTACTGTATTATAGGCAACCAGAATAATACCATAATGACTTCCAAACAGCATTCAAGTTGCTTTACCTATTCTAATAAGAAAGAACAAAAGATTTTTAAAAGGTGGATGTGCCTGACATTATCATGGTCCCTTACATGGAGATACAGAGAATGGGTAGCTAGAATCAACCCATCATGAAAGAAACTCCCTCTGCAGTATACAGAGTATGGAGTATTTGTTCAGTATGCAGCAGTATAATGAAGCAGTGAGAGACAGAGATTATGCTTTCAGTTTTATTCATATTATGCATAAGAATTCCGAATTCTCTCTTTGGAGGATAAGCGTCCTAAATCACCTGTAAAACATTTGCCTTATCTTTCAACATAAAAGCGGTAGTGGAAGTACTGCTGAGTTCTAAGAAAAAAAATTAACTCGCTTAGGTAATCAGTTTAACATGTTGCAAGTCTTCCAGTGAAATGTTAACTTTTGATACACAGAAGTGCTTGTGAGCACTTAGGCCTAGAAAAGCAAACCCGCAGGCCCCTCCCTACATCAAAATTTTTTCTTTTTTTTTTTTTTTGAACTGAGTAGAAAATATGTATAAGAAAATGCAACTAAATATACTTCTGACAGCTCAAATGATACATAAATATAAGGGCTGACAAGGGTTGGTTTGTCATTGTAGTTCACTTCGATCAACTCTACATGGTTCTGTAGGACAATGAAATTCAATGCACTTATAATTTCCAAAAAAGTGAGCTCAGATTCTTTTAAAAGCATTTCTATGTGAAAACGGATCATTTACATGCCAAAAGCACTTTTAATGTGACATATTTAGCACATGTATTATTGAGAACGAAAGCTGCTTGAACTTAGTGAATTTTAAAGTCTATAAAATGGCACCCTGCTGAGCAGAAAGGTAGCTGTTCAGTGAATTTCCCAGTTATGTGATTATTTTGAATAATAGACTTGTACATAACTTTTTTATGAAATTAAAGGTATGACATTTGCTTTAGTTCAGTCCTGTAAATTGCACTTTAGAACATAAAGAATGGGCTGATGCATGAATTTGTTGTTCCTCCAAGCAATTTTGCTGATTTTTTAAAGAACAGTTTTATGTTTCATCTATTGAGTAACACATCAAACAGTTATCTTAGTAGATTTAATGAGCATTCATGTATATCTCAACACATATGAGGAACAGCTAGGAACCTCAAAAATAAAAGTATTGTGTTTTGCTTTGGTTGTCTAGGACTCACCCAGGCTCTGATGCAAGATGACTGGTTTGATGGAAAGTCCTAACACTGAGGAAGTGTAATTAAGAGGAGCATCTGGAAGTATAGAAGCATAACAGAATCATTTAATTTGGCTCAGGTACTCTCTGACTTGATTAAGTGCACAGTTGCACAGTGCTACCTGCTCCCAGACAAAGGAACCAGCAGAACAAGAAGTCTTATCCCGGATTTTTGATTTTATTTTTTTCCCCGTCAGGAGCAACATGAAGCACTTGAAAATATAAAATACGTAACAAAAAGTATCCAGGCATGACAAATATATAAATAATCACTATTCCTTTTCTGAACAGGCTTTGGACAGAGACTGAAGGTTACGATTTTAGCACATGACCAAACTTGAGATGAAAAACACCCTCCCTAAAAATGCTGCTCTGTCTGCTGGCATTGCTGTCCCCCTGGCCACTGGTAAGAATTCACCTGACACACACAGACTATGAGCTATGCTACTTACATCACTGGAGCACCAACAAGGATCACAGAGACTAGCCTGAGAAAGGCACAGCACACAGCTCCATGTCAAAGCTAAAGAGGGAACAGACTGTTTGGAGTTATATCCAGGCTTAAGCACTTGGTGGAATTCAGGTCTATGAAACTGAACCCGGAGCATAAAATGGGCATTTGGGAAGGATATTCATGACATTTTCTGATTGTAAATTGTTTGTTCACACTAGGTGTATAGCAGTCCACAAAAAAGGGGCTTGCAAAGAGTGCAGAAAATCCTTTCTTTCACGGATCACTGTGCTTTTAACTTGAATGCCCATATAAAAAAAAAAAAAAACCCAACAAAACAAAACACCAAAAAACCCCCCAAACCACTGTAAATTGACTCTGTGTGGAGAGATTGAGGCAGAGAGCAAGTCTCCTGTGATTTGTAAAATCCCCTGCCCTCAATATCAGAAAATCTGCTCTCTCGGTGCATAGTGTAAGTATTTCTAGCACTTTTAAATAACTCATGAGCTAGGAAAGAGAACAGTGACACTACTCCAAAAAGAACATTTAAATAATCATATCCCTCCATCCCTTTTTTTTATTTAAAAAGATGTTTTCAGGAAAGATATTCAGAGATATAAGATCAAAATGAGAATATTTCATATTACATGAGACCCTTTCCGTAACTTGATCCCTTCTTGCTCTGCTAAGTTTCATTCCCTTATTGGTGGGAGTGAGGGATTATATTTACTTTTGACTTCAAATCTAATTTAAAACCAGATTGCTATGACAAGCACAACAGAAAACTAGAAATGTAGATTCAGGCACTAGATGAATCCAGTGGTTTACCTCAAAGGAAATGAAACTCTCTGCTAGGCAAGATTGCTGCCTGAAAATTTCAGGGAATTCAGAACTCCTAATGACAGACAGTACTCTTTTGGTTTAATGTGTCTCTGGAAAGGGCAAAGGACTCACGTGGAGGATGGAATAGTTCACTTCCTAAACAAATATCCACAGCAGTATGGCTGCTTTGTCAAATGCATGCACATTTTCCCTTAGTTTATAGCCTAGAATACTGCATTACAAATTAAATAAAAAATATATCAATCTTGCTTTCTTGACTTATTTTCAAATGTGTAATTGAAAAAAACCAGCAGATTTTCAAAATGCCGTAAATTAGGCAGTAAAACAAAAACAAGAGCTTAAAACTGTTCCCTATCCACTTATGAAGCATAATGTTTTGAAGGTTTTCTCAGATCACCCCCTATTCTTCATCTCCTGTAGTAATCCAACAGTTACTAATCAGACAAATACGTTGGGGTAGGGGGGAAAGGTTGCTTTTAGCAGACAGGTGGCAGGGTTTTAATTTGTAGCTGATAATTTGCTACTGGAAGCTTACCCTGATTAGTCTTCTTATGGCACTAACAGTTTTTGAGGTAGTGTGAATTACCTACTGTGTATGTTTTTACCACCCATTCAGGGATGAAAATGAGTTACAACCTAGGCCTCAATTAAAGCTTGAAATAAGAAAACCTAAAACTTCTTTTATGTCCTCACTTCTAAAGAATAGAATTAGTTGCTTCTGATATTATTGGAATTGTAATTCACACTCCTGAAAATCCAGCAATGGATCTTTCAACCCTTTACAATGAAGCACATTTCAGCTGTTACCCAATTATGCTGCCTTTGCTCCAAGTCAAATCATCATCCAACAGCTGAGAATTGAAACAGACTCCATTTGTGAAAATGAACGGTGTATTTATCTGTAATGCTGGATGTTTTTAAGTGTTACTCTAGCTGCCACCTAGAAATTAGGATGTTATTGCTTGTTCTATTAATTCTCATTTCTGGAAAGCTGATTTGTAGGTTGGTCTCATCAGAACTATGTGGTAGGCTTTTCCATCTACATCACATGCAAACCATGCCATAAGCATTACAACATGCAATATATTGCCCAAGATTTTAAGCATCTGGCTTGAAATAAAAAAGTCATCGTGAGAGTCATTATTTTTCAAAGGGGCATCCATGTTGCCCTTTTTGTACATTGGTGCTGAGTAGTCATCTAGTCTAAGCTGACTATCCCACAGGATGATGGAAACTATATGGAACTAATAAATACAAATTACAGAAAACAATATTCCCCTTACCTAAGTTTCCCCACTTTCTCTTTACAATGTACAAGTATTGTTAAGCTATTGTTTGGGGCATGTTTTAATAAATAACCATATACAAATATCCTTTACTTTGACCAAGAAATGTAACATGGCAATTTTCCCTGTTTGCCACGATAGTGTGGAACCTTATTTTAGGTTTCATTAATAATATTTTTAAGGAACAGAATAGTGAGAGAAATTCTAATGTTGAATATCATTGCAAGTATTTTATTCAGTCACTATTCACAGGCTCCTATAGATGATGTGAGACAGTGTAACAATAAGCAATAACACAACTGGCAGGGAGGATAACAGCTAGGAGACAGGACATTCTTCATTAAAAGGAAAAAAATTTACAATCACCCAGAGTAATGGGGAACATTCTGGCCTACCAAAACCACAACATATTTATTTAAGTGGCTTCCCTGTGAAAAAAAAGTGAAGTTATTGCTTCTTAGGTAATGCCAACCACTCTAGTGAGATTAAAACTAGCTGAAGAAGCCTATCTGTACTGAAATAAATTCTCAGACCATCTCTGTGATTATACTTTTAGAAGTCAGAGAAGCCATATGCAGGCAAAGCAAAACTACCACACTGATGAGTGACCACTGTCAATGTAGGTGCTTTGTGTTAAAGTGGTATTTTTCCTCTACAATAATTTTAAGGAATCCTACACAGACTGCATAGAAGCCTATTGGGCTTAACCCCTGTTAAATTAAATAATTCTTTTCTAGGCAGAAAAAGTACACAATATAGATTTCTCTTTCTCCTCTACATCCATTACAATTTCTGCTTATTATTCTCTGGTTTTGTGGTAAAAGGACTTATTTAGACTTCCTTTGTCTTTTACCCCTCATTACCCTTTCATAGCAGGTTTTGTCATGCAGTCACTGTCAAGTTCTTTTTTTTATTATAAAAGTGACATTTAGAATAATGAACTTAATCTAATTCCATTTTTTGACATACAAAGGTCCAGATTCTCAGCTGCTATAAACTTGTGTATCCCCTCTGAGGCCAGTGCATCCGACTTGTGCAACTTTATTTTAAAAAGCCTGCCAGATGCAAAAATTTCTTCCAAGATATTAAAATACGGGGATTTTGTCCTAGACTCATTAGACTTTGGACATCTAATTTACATGTTCTCTCTCAGCTAAATGCAATGCTTCAGGCACGAAGGGAATCTCCATGAATTGCTCAACACCAGGAAAAAAATGAGACCTTTTCTCTTTGTTTTTTCAAAGTTGAGGTCACAGCTCTGTAGCCACCAAACTTCTCCAGAAGAAGAGGAAAATCCTGTGTGGCTAGTAAGGATGCTGCCTTTGTCTGCTATTGCCACAGAAATACTGTGATAATGCATCATTGCCACGTATCACGTGACATGGCTACCTTATGGAACTGGCTGGGCCAGAAAGCATTCAAGGGATGTCAAAATGAGGCTTGGCTTGAACTATTCACAGTGTATAATCAGTGCAGCACAGACCTTCATATTAGCCCTAAAGAGGAAGCTGATTTATGCTACCCACCTTCTCATTTTAGCTATTTTAAAATTTAAATTAATATCTCGTTATGGATTATTTGCAATATGCTAATTTCTACTCTTTCAGTGTATTCTTCAGTGTGACTGGTAATTCAAGCTACTTTTTTCTTCTGCATCTCCTTTCAATGACTCAAATATTTTGGACGTAAGACTGGCACGTTATGAACAGTGAACAACAGAGAGGTATGCAGGTTCATACCCACATTTTCCCCATACAAATGCACTTATTCATAACATTCTCTCCCATTCGTGTCTCCTTCACACTGTGCTCACTACAGAAGCCCCTGAATGTGTATTAAATGCTCTCCTCCACTGTATATTGACACACAACACACATGTGTTCCATGCTTATTTTGCACTGCTTTTATGTAAAAAAAGATAACCCCCGTGTTGATTAAAAATGTAGATCCGCTTTAGAAGAAACTGCTAGTAGAATAAAGAAAATGATAGAATATTTATTTGAGAAATTCCTATTACTAGAAAAATCAGGATGCCTCAGATCCTGATTCCTATTCTCAAGAGCATATGGAATGCACCAGTACCACCCACCTTATACCATCCACCCGAGACCGAGTGTCAGTCTAAGACTATAATTTTTGTAAGTACTGAACATTGGGTCCTGCCACACAGAAACTTGGTAACCACAATAATCAGCAACTGTCTTGTGCAACGCAAAATCCAGTTTGTACAGTGCTTTGAAACATCATGGCATTTCAAAGTAATTTACCAGATATATACAGTAATTGAATAATACAGTCTGCAGCTCCAAGCTAATGTCAGTAAGCAAAGGGAAAACAGTGA
Organism: Nicator chloris; assembly: GCA_013400495.1. Classification (NCBI taxonomy): domain Eukaryota; kingdom Metazoa; phylum Chordata; class Aves; order Passeriformes; family Pycnonotidae; genus Nicator; species Nicator chloris. Next base: position 16,897 of record WAAE01021641.1, read on the forward strand.
GTCTTCTCTACTATCAAGGTAGGGAATCTTTCTGTTCCTTAATCTTTTCCTCTCCTGGGGCTGTCAATTGTGCAAAATGGTTTGAAATTATGGATTTTTTTTTCCTCGTGGACTACAATTTGCTCAGGGACTATTCGAGTAAACAAAGTCATTCAATTTATGTTCTGGTTGCCTCTTTCCCTGCTATATTTACAATGCATTTTCTGTAATTGTTACAATATTGATCAAGGAATGTATTGTAAATATTCTATGGAGTGATGGTGAACTCCATGTGTGGAAAAAGTCAGATGATGTAAGTCCACATCTATTTTACACACACAGAGATCTGCACAATATTTTTGTTTTGATCAAATCACACTTTTCATCAACTTTGCATTCCATTTGCATTTTGATCCATTATGCAAACAAACCCCAACAAAGCCTACAACCTGACAAATACCACAAGCTAAATAAAACCAGAGCTGTGGTGCTATTGAAGCCAATGAGCTTGTCAGTGCTGCAAGCACTGTACTTTGAAAGTAATAATGTACATAGTTTTCAAAGAGTATAAAAAAATTCCTTTTGAAATAAAAGTTAAACCAAAGTAGACTCTTTTAAGGCCTGTTTCCATTCTGCTGTATTAACACAGAGAAGAGGAAAAAAGAGTGAGAATCAATACCCAACAAATACGGCATTTACATTTAATATTTTGTAGGTTGTTCATGATGGCTATGATTTGCTATGTGCATTTCCCTTTATATTCCCCACCAAAACTCTCTGTGGAACCTATTTCAGCTAAAACCACTGTTAATTTCTTCATCTCTTTTACCAAGCAGCCCTGAAGAGAAGAACATTTAAATTGCAGCATGGATTCCGTGGTAGGCATGTCAGCATTTGGCGGGGATGGCCAGAGCAACGTGGCGGGGTGAGCACTCTGTCATCCACTGTTCCATTTGCAGGTCTGCCTGCAGGTTTGGGGGCTCCACGGGTGTTCTGCTCCTGCCCTGAGTAACATGACAAGCAAGCAGAGTTGTGTTAAGCAGAGCTTTATTAGAGGTGCTCAGGAGCCCGTAATGTGTGCTGTAACTCCGCAGCCCGTCCCTCAGCAGCACACCAGCCACTTGGAGTTCCCTTTTCTGTTCCATCTCCTCTTGAAACCAGAGGCTTTCTCTCCCTCCAGTGTGGTAAGCTACTCTACAGTGCTGCTTTGGAAGTTGCACAGCTATGGTTTCCCACAAACCAGAAGCAGAGATTTTAAATTTCTAACATGCCAAGGTGTGAGAACCCCGTGTCACATGAGTAGGGGTAGATATGAACAACAGCTACATGAGGAGGGGCATAAGGGATGTGCCTCATCCATTAATGCAATTGTAGAAGGGCTACTACACCCAAACATATGGGACAAGGGCTCTTAAAGCTGTGTCAGCCCAGGGCATGACTGAGAAACACAGGCCTAGGGTACAACACTGTCCTTTTGCTCTCTCCTGTCCAGCATCACGTCCTGCACCAGACACATGGAGCAGGCAAGGAGGCTCTGGAGTCCTGTTTATAGTCTGCAATGTGAGATGATGAAGAAAGTGTGAAGCAGGGAGATTGAGACCCGACATACCCAGCAGTAACCATCTAGTAGAGCGTATGACATACTGGTCTGTCAATGTTTGGCACTGTTATTGCATTTTATGCTTTCCTACATATATAGTGATGCAGTGAATGAAGACTAAATAGTGAAAGATATGGATTCTGTTCATTGATTGACATAAAACCCACAGCCTTTGGATACCAGTCAGCATTCTACTCCTGCTTTTCAACTGCAATGCAGAGAGTGAAAATTCATAGTTACACATAATCAGAAAAAAATTCTTATTTCTCAACACATGCAAAGTCTATGCATTGACAGAGTCTGCAAGGTGGAAGATTGCACATCCAGCCTCAAACCTTAGAAAGGGGAAATGGACAAACTCAGAGCAATAGAATTTACTCTGCCCTGTCACTGACCTCAACATCAGTCAAGTTACATCACACATTAAAAAAGCAGCAATGGGGTGAAGGGAAAGCAGTTCAGCTCCTCTGCTGCTACAGATCGAGTCTGACTCAAACTCCCTTGATGAAAGATAGTTAATTAGGTGAATTGTATGTGGTGGCCTTGCGATGTAGATTACTGTCCATGAGGGACTGGGTTGAAAACAATGAACTCCTGGTAAATGCACATATAGAATCATAAAATTATAATGTGGCTTGGGTTGCAAAAAACCTTAAAGATCTTGTTCCAACTCTCTGCCATGGGTAGCGGCACCTTTCACTAGACGGGGGCTCAGTGCCCCATCAAATCTTGCCTTGAACATTTCCAGATTATGTGATAAGCATAACTATAAATGAAGATATCTAAACTTTCACAAAAACTCAGTAATACCAAACAATGTAGTAGCTGTATTTTAGATAACTGGACTCTAGAGATGAGTTTGTAGTTATTTCTTATATTGAAACCTGAATTCCATTTCTGATTCTTACACTGTTTTGTAGATACATTCAGGAACTAAACAACAGCACTGTAAAATGAACCAGAGTTTTCTTTTACTTTTAGGCAATTGAGTCTCTTTAGGCACGATTATTCATCAATTCTTAATTCATTTTTTTCTCTCAAATATGGAGCAGTTCTTTTAGCTGGCCTGATCTAGTTTATGGGCAAAATAATTTTCTGTCTACTGTGAATTTTTCAGGTTTTTTTTCATATTTCTGCCTTTATAGCACTCATTCTGCACTAAAAGAAGTATCCTACTTGCAACATCAACCACAGTAAGTTGAATATGGTTATGTTGAAGATAAGGTTGTCCCCTTGTCTATGGATCCACCCATATCTTTGCCAAAAAATATGTTCAGTCTGTCAAGTGTGGGCCAAGTGTAGACAGTCTCTACTTCCCAGACTGACTTGAATAATTTTTCTGCAGAACCCTTCATTCCTAAATCAACAGTTGTTTTACCTTCTCTCTGGGGTATTCCAAACAATAATTTATGGAATGTCTTTATTTTTTTTTATTTGTGAGTAGTGACAAAATTTCTATTCAACCCTTCATCATCTGAAGCAATGAAACTTGCTTTTCCATGGATTTCTCTATTGTTGACTCTACTATCCACAGAAGTGCTGACGTCAGCTGCACTGGGATCAGTAAATGAGCATGTCTCCCAGACGTGCTTTCTGGTGTCTTTTAAGATGTGAATTATCAGAGAATCCTTCTTCTTCATTGGGACCTCAAACAGGTTTTTGATTTTGTTTGCTGTCCTATCCAACAGAAATTGTGTATAAAATTCAGTGCAAATCAGAAACTGTTCTCTGAAGTGATTAGCAGAGGACATTGATAAAAATTCAGAAAAGGACACAAATCTGTTTTCAAAAGGAAACAAGGCTTGAGACATTTACACAACTGTTACAAACTTGAAGAACAGATATTACAGTGCTGATTGATAGATATAGATAGGTTATAGATATAGATTAGATATAGATATAGATGTAGATGTAGATGTAGATGTAGATGTAGATGTAGATGTAGATGTAGATATAGATGTAGATGTAGATGTAGATGTAGATGTAGATGTAGATGTAGATATAGATGTAGATATAGATGTAGATATAGATGTAGATATAGATATAGATATAGGCATAGATGATACAGATAGATAGATATAGATATAAAACCAAATAAACTGTGTCCACTAAAGAGCTTTGTAAACTATGTGCTTAAGTGGACTCATGACTGACCAGCAGACACGTCCCACAGGTGGTTTTCAGCAAAGAATCACCAGAAAATGAGGGTGTGTCTAGAATGTGAAACTGACACTGGGCTTGACCCTATTTAAAATTTGCATCCACCATATGGCAGTAAATAAACTATCAAGGTTGATAAAAGTGGCAGGTAACACAGAGATCAGGAAAGCCACGGTGAGCAGTCAAGTATGCTGGGTCCATCCATGCCAAATGTCAGCATAACGAAATGCAAACTTACACACTGAAGAATAAGAAATGAATATTCATAAAAAGAAAATCGCTGCATGCTGAATGGGACTGGAGGTCACCACAGAAAAGTATCTTATCATGAGCTTCCTGACTGTGTGGAAAGGCTTCCAAGGCAAATGGCTGGCCAGCTCCTTAGTGCTCCCATGAACACGACTTCAGCAGGGCCCATCACCACATGTGATGGTGGAACATGTGTTGTGCCTGGAATGGTACGGGCTCTCAGCTCAGCTCAGCCACCTGCACTGAAGATGATAAAGGAAATGGCACCATAACTGAATTTCTGTGCACAGTTTTACATGTGAGAATGAACAAAGGAGTGGCACAACACATTATTATGGTATCCATTCATTTTTTGAGAAATACTGCGGTATAAACCAGGTCACATTGAAACTGAGTTTTGATGTCTCTTTTTAGTTCTTATTTTCCCATGTGAAAGGCCCAGGAATATGGACAGCAGTGGTATCATAGGTCATAAGCTGTGTGCTTTTAAGGGATACAACTTGCAACACCTGTCTATAACTAATCCTACAGTTTTCATAAACAGTGCATTGAAATGCAGTATTTTCTAAACAATGAAGAAAACTGAACAGGCAAACCTGAGGTTTCTCATGTTAATGGCAAGCATATTTTTTGTCCCTCCACAGAACAAAAAAAAATTTTTAAAAATAGAAATAAGACTTAGTGACTTTTAAAAATGTATTTTCTTATCCAGATAATACAAAATCCATAACATGGCATTGTACCAATGTACAAAGTAAACATATTTTTAAGAAACTGGGGTCATGTCCTAGAGCCAGGCAACACACTGACCCACAAGACCCACCCATGGCTAGCCACTTCTGTACAAAAGCACCTGGCATTGTGCTGCATGAATAAAGACATTTTAGGGACCCACATGAACAGAAGATCAACTATGGTGTGTGGAAGTTCCTCAAAAAACATTTTTCTTTCTCCAAAGTATTGTAGTGGCCTGAGGGGTTTAGTAGCACAGTATTGACTATTCAGTGCTGTGCAACATGCTGCAAAGTAGGGAGCCTAGGAGTGGAGTGTTTAGACCAGATGAAAAATAAATAAAATAAATAAAATAAATAAAATAAATAAAATAAATAAAATAAATGCATTGACTGGGAAAACAGAAAGGTAAGTTTGTGTGTCACACAGAGAACCAGGCAGGTGGCACAGAAATGTCTGGCACATGCTTCTAATTGGAATTAACTTCTGAAAGGAGTCTTTCCAGCAGGTCCACAGACCAAGAACTGCCACATTATTGGATGACGACGTACACCATATAGTGTCTCAGATCCCTTATTGAACAGTGCTTGAGCAGATGTACAACCAGATCGTCTCCAAAAAAGGCTGTAGAAGTAAGAAGGTTCATAAATGTGTGATTTTTATATTTATTATTCTACTTGCAAGCATAAGCGCCCATCTATTTCATGCACTCTTTGAAGTTCACAGAAACATACTCAAAAGAATGTAGTATTTGTTCTGCCATGTACCTGTCCTAAAGCCATGCCCACCAGTTTCCTTAAAACAGCTTAATTTTAGAGCTGTATTGAAATTGTGAAAGGCTTTAGAATTAAAAAGATGCTGGTTATGCAGGTGATAAATATTTCCTTTTAGATCTAGATTTGTATTTATATTAGGCATTCATCATATACAGGATCCAAAAAGGAGCTCAGGTTGTGTTTTGCACTGGAGTTAAGAAAGGCAGGAGGGAATACAATAAACCAGAAACTTGTAACTTGTTTCTCTGTGAGGAAAATTTGGTTTATATATTAAGACAGACTTATAAATCTGATAAAGTTAACATAAACCTGTATCATTTATCAAAAATATTGTAACACGATTGTAAAGGCATTAAAAAATCATCAGAAATACAATAACTTGCTATCTTTCTATTTTGATGTCAATTATGTGAAGCAAAAAAAAAAAGAAATTTATATAATAATTGGCATATTTCCTTATCTGGTCTTTCGAAGAACATTTTATTTTTAGATGCAATTTTTTGAACTGCTTTTATACTGGCACAACCACAGATCACTTGTCAGCTAAAAACACCCCACTTGCACAGCTCCCTAAACCACGAGGGCAAAGACTCGAGTGTTGGAATTTCAGAGTGGCAGGCCAGGCATGCACTTTTCCACAACTGGGCTATAAAGGGTTCTGTGTGATCTGAGGCAACACCAGGTTAATTGGAAACAGCACCCAAAAGCCTGAAGATACTGAACGCAGCAACACATCGTGCTAGAGATTTGGAGAAGTGCATCTGCATGTAGATTCTTTTGCTGCTTCTCTCCTGACAGTAACAGCAACCACCTGCCTGTTGCAAATATAAACAAACTATGAAGGAATACAGAATCTGCATGTCTGCTTGTTCTCCTCAAGACAAGAAGTTGTATCAGAAGTGTGTCCTGTGGCCTGCAAAAGAAGGGAAGTAGTTCAAAGGCTAAATGCAGCTGGAATGGAGGCTCCAGGTCTGTGTGCAATTGCTCTGTGACATTTCTGCATGCAATTACCAGCCGTCTGTTTCAGGCAGACAGCCCTCTCACTGGTTCTGCATTCAGACACCGTTTGCTTGCACGCCTATGGTCATTTCAGTTGTAAATATAGAGGGGAAATTAACCTCAGGACTTGTTTTTTTTTTTCCTTAAATGTGATCTATGTTTATAATAGCAGAGATAGAGTTACCATTCCAAAATTCTGTTGTTCAAAAATATCGGTATATTACCTGGATGATTATTTGGTTTCCAAACATTCAGAAGTGAAGGAAAGAAGGGGAGAACAGCAGTAAGCGAGAGTATAGACTTGTTTGAATGAGCAGCCAGATCTTAGGCTAAGAAATAGAGTGACAATATTGTGATTTACAGATTAAACATTCCAGCCAAAAGCTGTGTATGAAAGAAAGATACAGCACTGCTCCAAGTAACAGCATAGCTCTTCAGTTGATGCAATTCAGCACAGCTCCACTGGAAACAATGAAGCTGCACTGATTTACACTGGCTTGAGATCTTGCTCAATATGTTTATAGCTTAATGGCTCAATATTCATCTAAAAAATCAGAAAAATAACAACTTGTCATTTGTTTAACCCCAGCATGATGGAAGGTTAAACTAAATACAGAAAGCCCATAACAAATAGCAGGGACATTCTAAGGTCACCAAATGAAGGCTGTCGTTTTTGTATTCAGGCCAGTGATAAAAGAGTTTTTAAATGTTTGGACATTCAATCTATGTAGTGCCACAACCTGAACATACCCCTTTGCCAAACACAGGCTCACTAAATCCTCTTGGAATGTTGTTTACCTCTGAATAAATCAAATTTGACAGAGTAGGTTAACTTTACAGATTCATTTTTCAATCACAAATGATTGATATTTTTTACAGAAAGCAAGCTACAAAATTCTTACTGCATAACTGACTATTGGAAGTCATACTGTTCTTGGGTGTCATATGAAATCCAGACAATTTTTCAAGGACTTTGTTTCATAGCTATCCACTCTTTCTGTGAGAACACAGCAGTGAGTGTACCTCAAACAAGGATCACCCAGCAGAGATAGTTTATCAATTATTTTAACTTGGTGTCTCTCTCCCAGAGGATGAACATGCTATACCGTGCATTTTACAACACTGATCCAGGGCTAAAATTCTAAATCCATTATCTAGGCTTATGTCACACAACAATAAAGAAAAGGCTACTGAAGAAAACTGAATAAAAGCTGAGATAGAAGAAGGTTTATTGTTAGCTGATTAAAAACAAATCATAACAGAAAATAGGAAAGAGAGGTAGAAGTAATTTCTATTATTCGATTTTAAAATATAATATGTTGTAAGGCCAGAAGTAATACAAAAAAACCCTTCATGTTAAAAATTGTATGTATTTCTTGTTCCCTTAATTAAAAAATAAAGATGCACATAAAATTTGATGCCAGTAACAATATTCATACATTGCATTGCTTGTTTTTCCAACTGAATATGCTATTTTGGTTAGTATCTGTTTAATTATTACACGTAGTACTGCTTGAGGCTATCTGATATGCATGTCTATGGAAAAATGACTGTAATTCACTTTTATTATTATAATGACCTTGGTCTGTGACAGGACTGAATTAAACATCAGTGAGAATTTACACAATTCACTGTGCTCAGGTTTATGCCACTTAACATTCAGTGTTTAACTGGAGCACCTAAGTTAGGTGGATGGATTTAGATGTACATTTGTCCTGGGGCTCTCTATACTGTCAATGAAGATTGAGAGGCATTGCCAAAAGGCAGTGCAGATCTTAGATGAATGGAATTACACTTTGGGGTGCCTGCTGCCTCCATTTGCTTTAGAGGTATCCTAAGATAAGTGTTTCTACACTCAGTGCATCAACTGATTGCTTAACAGTTATCTGGGGTGTGTATTATACACACATTCTATGAAAACACATATTCTCAGGTTGTTCATATTCAATGTTATTTTAGAAAAATAATATTTCCTGAGCACAAAGGCAACAACCAGTTGAAAAAAAAAAATCTGGTGTCCAAATCACTGCTTTGCACTGATCTTCTTGGTGTTTCATTGGAAAGCAGTCTATAAGTGCTTGAAAATCAACTGTTTCTCAAGAAACATCAACTAATTTCTACAGTCTTATACATCTGGTCGTTCACCAATTTAATTTTTATTCTTTTTCAATGTAGTCTAAAGATATTGTCCTAATAATCCCAGATACCCTCATTATAGATGGGCAAATACCTTATTTTATAACTTTACTTTTCCTATCCGTATTTTACTGCCAGACTAATAAGCATTTTATTTGAGGAATCGACTTTGGTGGGGTATAGGCAGGACTGATAAATACTGAGTGCTCAGAAGCTGTTCTTCATTCAGTGCAGCTAGGGTGTGGAATAGTTTCTTTAGATCCTAGGTATAAATCTCACTGATATCAACTGAAATATCTCCCCTGACTTTCCTCAACCATCTCTCCTAGAGTGACCTGTTGGTTCTTGGTTGTAAATAGTGTCAGGTTAAGAAACTGAACCAAGACATTCACTACTCCCTGTACATGTTGTTTCCCCTGCACTACTGCTTTAAGAAGTGCCAACTCCTCCATTCTTGGTATTTTTAAAGGAAAACCAATTCTTGGTTACTTTTTTTGAAGGTGGAGGCCTGGGCACCTACCTAGAGGAGATAGAATCAAACATCATATCTATTTCTATATCCTGATAGACAGACTCTCTCTACTGCCTTTCTAGAAAGGTTACCTGTAGGGTCCTTTCTGAGAAACTAAAAGAAGGAGGTAGGTCTCCTCCTCAAAGAAGGAGGTAGGAGGATCCTAAACACGGAGGATAAAATGAAAACAGATTAAGGTGTTATACTGTGTGAATATACAGTATAATGTATTTAGCAGAAAAAGAAAAGCAACTAACTAAGAACAGTCTCTTCCACTTTAGAATCCAAAATGGTAAATCTGTGTTATTCTATCAGTGTCACAAAACCAAATTAATTCCAGCACACAGTTATTTTTAATGGTCAAGTAAAGAAATTGAAAAATGATCAGTTTCTAGTAAGATTATCTTAACTAAAGCATAAAAGACACTGCTGCTGAACAGATACTAGGCCTCAATCAGGATTTTTTTTTCAATTTGACCCTGGCATGTCCTACAATAGCAGGCTTACCATGAACAAAGAATAATGGTAACAAAGCAGATATTGATTCAAAATTTGGATTTCAGAATTTGACATGAAATATTTTAGAGCACATAATTCACATCTGACACTTTGGAGGTCAAGTCTTGCTAACTAAAGCAATTTTCATCTTAAACATCCAGTCAGAATTTCCATCACTTCTGTTCTAGACATTTTAATCCAGTGTTCAATCATGGCTGAAAAGTCTTCTCTTTGGTTTATTTTTATGGAAGGATAAGGCAGCAAATAAGCAAGCAGAGCATGACTCTCAAAATTATATATCATTTCTAGACCCCATGGTTCTTAACTGGATCTCTAGCTGGAGATTTGGACAGACTTTTTTTCTGGTTTTAACAGTTCTTCCTCCACGCTACTATACTACAAGAAAAAAGCAACAACTTCAAAGGATTTTTGTGGAAATAAAAGCAAAACCACAAAGAAACAAAAGCAATGAGGGAAAGATCATTAAGTTCCAAATATCCGAAAGAGAGTGTCCATTACATCCATGTAGGTATGGAAGTTACTGGTTCAAGCCTTTGATTAATCTTAGGGTCCCTTTTTCCAGGTAAGTTCTTTAACTATCTACATGTATACCTGAGCAGGACAAAACTTTGCCAATTAGCTCAGTTTTGTAAAAAATTAGAGATTCATTTTACTGCTGCACCTACATGGAATGCAGGCAACCTAGGCAGACTAATGAAGAAGAAGGTCCTCAATTTAGGTCTTATATCTACCAGAGATACCACACAATAAGCAGGCAAATGTTTGCTACATTGTGAGTTTTCTTAACCTTGCAAATCTTTTTTGGTTTTCTTTTTTGCCCCAAAGTCTATTTTAAGGCTCCAAGCTATTAATAACCTCAATTTTCCCATAAACATTTTTGGTGAACATTGCCAGGATCTATTAACTCCCGTAATTTAATGCCCAGAGCTTTGCTGTGCAAGCTACTGCAGAAATGATACTTCATGGAAATTTCCCTTCATCTGAACTGCTTTCAGTAGAGAGGTGCTGGAGAAAATGAGTAAATGTAACAATCAGAGTTGCTAACAAACAGAAGAGTGAGCTGTTACAACCCACCCACGAATAAACAGGAAACAGGGAACTTTGGTGCAAAGTTCAGGCTTCATTAGACACACAATTTGAAGTGCAGCCTGCTCTGACTTCTCTCTGGCACAGGCTACACAGCCACATCTAGTAATTCATACAACACCTGGTAAGGAATCCACCCATATTTTTCCTCAAGATTCTTGACGCCGTTATTTAATCATCCACTCACTTATTCATCCATCTTTCTGCTGTTCAATGGTAAATTTCTCACTCTCACCCTCCTTCACTTTAAACAGCTGTAGTATGTAATATACACTATCATTTTCCTATAATTTTTCCCCTACAAATTGTCATAATGAATACACTGTTATTTATTTTATCTTTTATTTACAATAATTATACAAACTAATTATTGCCTTTTGCTCTATTGGAAGGACTTTAAATATTTGGATACATTAAAAATTTAATCTAGGGTCACAATATCCCCTGTCCTGTGAGGAAGTCAGATATTGTTGAGCAAATGATAAGCAGGAAGGATCTGGTGATTCAAAGGTTTTCAGCCCTGCTGCAGTCTTGGCAACACTCTCATTACCCTCAATGTCAATGCAGCCAGGATTTCACCCCAGTGTTAATTTGAAATTTCCTTCAACAGTTGCATCACTTAGATTGTGAAACAAAAAGGAATTCATAAAAAAGGGACTTGGCTTGGAAGATATCCCCTACTTACTGTTTCTAGGTAGAAAGCAAGCAACAATGCAATGAAAGATAATGAAAAATTATAATGACCAGTGACAGGACCAGAGCAATGGGCACAAACTGAAATACAAGATGTTCCTCCTAAAACATCAGGAAACACTTTTTTACTCTGAGGGTGGCTGATCACTGGCACAGGTTGCCCAGGGATATTGTGGATGTATCTCTGATCTTGGAGATATTCAAAAGCCATCTGGACATGGTCCTGGTCCAGCTCTAGGTGGCCCTGCTTGGGCTGGGAGGCTGGACTAAATGACCTCCAGAGGTCCCTTCCAACCTCAAGCACTCTGTGATTCTGTAACACCTGCCAAGTGGATTCAGACTACTTGGCCCAAGCAAATGCTATTATTACTTCCTTACCAGGTATTGCCGAACAAACTTTTACCATGATCTTGCAAAGAAACGGTGCCTGCAGTCCCTCTAGAGAAGTAGATTAACAAAGCACAGTAATCACAGTCCCCTGCAGTACCTCCTAAGATGTCAGCCAGCAATGGCTGTTGCCCTCCAATCCAATCCATAAAAGAATATTTCTAAAAGATATCATAATTCCATGCATTTGCACAAGTTTCCTGTAGGACAGATTTCCAGTGACCTTAGCCAGCAGCTGTAATTATTCATTACATAAAGGCCCCTTTTCAGTGCTCAAGAAAGTGAGGACCAGCTTCGAACTGTCTAGATTATAGTTCAAGATGAGCAATATTAACTTTAAATAGCAAATTAATCTTTTTATAGACTATCTTTAATCCGTGGGCAGAACCTTACAGTTATGAGCACCACCTGGTGCAATATGTATAAAATTCACTGCCACTGTTGAGAGACACCAGAGCTTATGCTAGATTTCAATTCCACTTAAGGTTTCAAATCAGGATTTAAATGGGATTTGGGGATGTGGAGTGAGAGGGGTGGCTAAAGTAGTCATTTGCCAGGGTGGTGCACTTGCTGTGAACTCACTGTGTGTGGTTTCTAGACCAAAAAAGCGCAACGTAATAGAATATGCCTTTTATTAATTATATAATTAGATTCTGACTATACATATAATTTTAAATGTAGGCTTAATGTAGATGATGAAATATATTAAACAGAACAATAAAAAGAACAATGTCTTATTAGGTCATCTATGTTACATGCTTTTGCTAAACCACATGAAACTGAGCTAAAAATGCTTCAATATTTTTGTCAGACACTACAATTAAAAAAAAGTACAGCAAGCAAGTCTTTTTCCCAATGATTTTTGTATCTTAGATACCCTACAAACATGCAAAACTGGAAAAAAGATTATTTTTCCTATTGATTTAGTCAGTTGGTAAAAAGGGTATGACAGTAAAGGGAATGTACAGTACCTGTGTTTTGATCTTTCTTAAGGTTGTAATAGAGAGGTTATACATTTCATCTGAGCTGACAGCAGTTTGAAATGTTATAGATAGGCTTCCTGAGCACAACCATTATTTACTGTTTGACTGTAATGTCAGTCTTTTTCTGCTTTTTCAATATTGTTTGCACTTTGCCTCTGTGAAAAGGGTCTTGATTGAACTATACAAGAGGAGATATTTCTATCTTTCTGTGGGATCAATGAAGATGTGTTTACAGGTCCAGGACACAGTGTACACACCACAATAATGGATTTTAGTCTGTTTGTTGACTGAAAGCTCCTTTTCTTTGTAACTTGTCAATCTTGCATCTCTTACTTGATTGCAACATAAAAGGCTATTTGGACAAGCTCTAAAACAACAACTGTATCAATCTAACCGAAGTGGTTAGCTGCACTAAGTATGCAGCCTTTAGCAAGATAAATCACTTAAAACTTGAAATCATGCAGGACTTTATTTGTGTCTCCATCCATCATCTCTACTGCATGCACAGTTTTCTTTGAAATGTTTTTATTGGAGTGGTGCTGATCAACGTGTGATTGCACCAAAATAATGCAAACTAAAGCCACACACATTTAACCTTTATAGTTCTGAACATAAGCAGAAACCATATGAAAGAAACCAACATGTATCTTTTCCATACTGATCTCTTGTATCCTACAATGACCAATGCATATTTAGTCAAGAGTGACTGTCCTTAGCTTCTAGACCTCACATTTCTAATGTTATCCATTAGAGGAGCACAGTCTGAACTTCCTCACCTCTCTGGGTAGGGAGAAATGCATAGCCTGAAACATCCCATTACATTTATTGAGTCTTGAAACATACATTAATTCATAATCCAAACAAAAGTATTCATTCCCTAAAACAAAATACAGTTAAACTGTTTGAATGTATGACCTCCAAGAGCAAAGAAACTCCACAGGGAGACAGCATGCAGCACAACCTCTGTCAGAAATCTTATATTGTTGCACAGATAAAAAAGAAAAAAACCCCATCAAACAGAAGACTCTGTGAATGTTATAATGAGTCCAAGAGAAGTGAGACCTTGGGGAGTGTGAGCCAACAGGGTGAGTTTGCCCCAGACTACCACAGAGGTAACTTTGCTGATCCAAAAATGTTTGCAGTGGCACACACTGTAATCACAGCAGCAGGATTAGCAGAGACAGGGACTCAGAGTTCAACAATAGCTGCAATCAGCAGTGAAATTTCTTGGGTTTCCTTTCTGCTTTGTGCTAACTGGAGCCAGCAGTGGGAGCACCTGATCCTCCTAACTCAAGTGCTTTCCAGCTCCAAAGGTCCAAGTGTATGCAGTCTGTTGGCCACACATGGCAGGATAGCAGCGATTAAAACTATCATTTTCACTTCAAAATAGAGTTTTAAGACATACATCAGCTTGGGCTCCAGCACATTCCTAGCAGACCACTGCAACTGTACAGATTTGGACATTCTTTTCTAGAAAGCCAAACCCTGAACCAACGGTGATACTGAAAGAAATACCAGGAAAGTTGATACAGCTCTGAAAAAGAGCCAACAAAAAATTATGTCGTCTTAATCAGGTTCAGCCATTTAAAAAGAATTCCTAAACTGCAGACCACTGATGTATTTTCTGTAATTTCTAAATGATCATTGCTAGAAGCAGCTATTTCTCAATTGGAACAGCAGAACAATAGTTGGCATGACCCACACTCTGCAATTCCCTGGTAGAAAGCACAGCAACACGAGAGGATGAAAAGGACAGCAAACACCTGTTTCAAAAATAATTTCCTATTCGGCAGTGATTAGGCTGCTACCAAGGGAAAATGTTGCAGTCTTGGTGGTATCATACTGGAAAGCTTCAATGGCAGTAACAATTTTAGTAACACAGCTTTTCAAACTAAAGTGTAGAAATGTTCTTCCTAAATTGCATAAGACTGTGCCTGTTCTACTCGCCTTTGTTCATACTTGCTCACAAAAGTCACAAGGAATTAACTTCTACCTGAATGAGTCATGGTTCTAAAAGCTTGTTCTTTTAAAAAAGACTATGGCAATGAGTTCAGAAAGAACTGAAGATCAGCATATAATAAATTCAGAGTTATTATTTTTATACATGTTTCACATGCTGTTTCTGAGAAACTTTTGCTCTTTGGCCCTTACGTTTCTGAGTCTAAGTAAAATAAGCTCCACAATAACTTTAGAAAACATTTCTGTGGTTATTCAGTAATGGTTGTCCTCTTAGCTTTGCAGAAGTGGAGCAGAAAACTCTATTCACATACCCTGGTCACTACAAACTACTGTTGTGTAGTTACATGGAGTTCCAAGTATTTCTCTGTGGTTCAGCATAATCACAGAAACAGTGAGGTGGTTCATCAGGTTCCCATACACACAGGCTGCCCTCTTAATTCTGTTCGTAATCATGTGGCCAAATCCCACACAACTCTGAACAAAGATGCATTAACTGCAGTCTGCTGAATATCAAGAACCTTCAAGAATTTTTATAGAAGTTTTAGTTTAAAAGGTAATGAAAAATTATTTGTAGAAGTGTATTTCCAATTCCTGTAAGTACCTTTGTTTCAGTCTCAATGCCATATAGTTTATTGTATTAGTCATCGTAATATGGGACATATGATACAGCCTGAAGAAAGAGAATGAATAAGGACATTTCTGGCTTTTTATCCTGTTTTCATCATCTAAAAAGGAAGTTTCTAAAGATAGAAGAGGAAAGCAGCAGGAGCACTAGTAAGGGATGGAAGCTGCAGCAAATCAGTATTCCATTTACAATGCCAGCCAGCAAACAGCTTTCTGTAAAACACAGTTCCCAAAGAAACAGTTAAGAATCCTTGGGTTTTTTGAGAAACTAAATGGAAACAAAGAACATAATAAGTATATATCTGTAATAAAGTATATATTACAATGTTTTGCAGCTTCTGGTACTTTGATAGCCAAAAATCCCTAAATAGGACAAGCTGCTACTAGTTACTTTACATATGCATCTAAAGATCCAAGTTGTGGAAAAATGGCAATACAAGCCAGTGGCAAGTGGCAGCCCCTCAGTGCCAGCAGCTTAGGTTCCACATGACGGGTTTGTGGTGCAACTTCAAATGGCATTAGTGGACTCAGCCTTTTGATAGGCAGAATTTGTTTGAGTAAGAAAGCTGTAGCAGATTGCAAACGTGAAGAGGTCTAAATTTGACAGAACTGGCTTTTCCATGATCTTCTCTAAGAGCCATCATTTTAGGATGTTAAACTTTGGTAAATTAGGGGCCAGGTGTGACAGAGACAACTTAGATTTGGGTCAGATTTAAAGGACACAACACTTTCTGCTGTTTTATTCTAAAATTGCTATAAATTTGACATCCAGAGCAACTTTAAAGTGCTACCTATCCCCGATTTAATTTGTAAACACTGGGGACATAGCACACTTTGCCTGCTTAAAGTTATAGTGTGCACTCCAGTTAAGTCAGTGGAAGCTGCCCTGTATTTTTAGTCTTAAACTGACTTCCCACTTGACAGTCTCACGTGTCACCTTGATGTCACTACCTCTGTCAATCCCAGCCAGTTTTATTTTTGTCAGCCACAAGTAGAAATAAAAGAATGTCCACATATGTTCTTTTCAAAGCTTGATGCAGAGACTATTTTTGTAGTTAGTGCACAAATGCTCAAGCCTTAGCTGGATAACTTCTGCTAATCCACCCTATCACGTCAGGCTGACAAGCCCTGATTATGCTTGCTGCATGTTGTAATATGTACAAGTGAGAAAACAGACAGCATTTTTCTGAATATATACATGTGTATCAGTGTCAAGCACCACTTATATTACCTACACAAACCTCTGGCCCAGGGAATGATTTTACAGTCTAGCTAAGTGACAGTAAAATTTAAATACAATAGACAGCATCAGCAGCACGGTGTTTTTAAACCAGTAGCAGAAATAAGGATGTTTTTGCCTCTAAGTATTTTTAATCAGAAGGAAATATTTCCACAAGAAAACCGGGCATGAGATCACACAGCTTTTCCAATTTTTCCCCTGAAAATGAAGAATTTTCTTTAAAACTTTTCAAAACCTTTACAACATAAATTTGCGCATTTGTGTAGCAGCCTTCTAAGTTTCTACAACATGGCAAAAAAACCTTTACTTGTCACCTAGTTTATAAAATCTTTAAAAAGCTGCATTTAAGAATAAGTTTCGTCTTCCCTCAAGTTTCATAATAGATAGAAGAAAATTATTTTAAAGCTAGATCTGATCAGTAAATTCAAAGTAATCTCCAGTGATTTGAATGACAAGTCACTTTATGAGTTGGAAAGATGGACACTTGCTTCTCAACCCTGCTGCTTAAAAGAAGAAAACACCACACCATTACTGATTTTCTGCCACTTTTTAAAGGAAATGTACAAAATTTACAATAGAGGGATATAAATTTTCTTTTTTAATACACAGCTTATTAAATGAGCATGACCGTAATTTGGAGATAAGACAACACATCATTCTTGGCTCAGAAGCCTCTCTGTGCAAGTGACATAGAACAATTAGTAGAAAAAGTACATAATGCAGAGAAGAATGGAACAAGGGCAGGTTTTGGACCTTTTTTCCCTTCATAAGTTCCATAGAATTTCATCATACTCATCACTCCTCTCAGTCCAGTAGTTCATGATTTTTCTTCAGCCCAGTGGAAAACCGTCACTAGGAGTGACAACACAGATATCTGGAAACAACCATGTAGCCAGAGCAATCTCTGGACAGCTGAGAAACATTTTGAATTCCTTCATACAATTTGCTTTCAACTCGATTTGTAACCCACAATTAGTACAACCAAGCTTCACATGCAACACACTCAACCAACCTCTCACCTTAAGGGGGAAAAAAACCAGAACAGCAAAACAGAGCATGCAAT
Source organism: Nicator chloris (assembly GCA_013400495.1). Classification (NCBI taxonomy): domain Eukaryota; kingdom Metazoa; phylum Chordata; class Aves; order Passeriformes; family Pycnonotidae; genus Nicator; species Nicator chloris. The sequence goes on from WAAE01021641.1 coordinate 34,593, forward strand.
CCTCCTACATACAGTAAAGGATGTTCAGCCACTGGTTCATAAAGAACACCTTTCTTCAGACCTGATTAAGTTCTGGAAAGCTGTGATATTTAAAATATTTTCTGGTTTTAGGGCTCTATTCCTTTATTCCAGATTCTAATTTGTGAAATCTAAGTTTCTCTATTAATTGTAGTACATATCTTTGTACTGATTGTAATTAAGTCTGATGGCCTTTGGAGCTAACACTATTCTGCTTTCTATATAAGACCTGGGTGCCCAAGGTTTAAATACTGCAATCTGAGAACTGCCATGTCTAAATACTTTTCTGGTTTCTCATTTTACCTGGGAGAGGATAAAAAGCAGAAACCTCTCTCCTCCATACAAAGTAAGAAGGTGGCTGATGCAATGCTGTACAATTACCATATAAGAGAAGGATTATTGTCTTTGGTCAAAGTGGTCTAATTGTTTATGAAGTTGGTAACTTTGACCAAAATTATAATCTTGGAAGTATCTAATTGATCGAGGATTTTTCAAACATCATAGTTTTATGTTACAATACTAGATCAACATGTATGTCTATAGGTACTGTACAAATTTGTAAAATCAGGTCATAGATTTATGTTAATTAAATGTCTACATAAATAAACACATGTATTTAAACATTATTTTAATGGGAAGACATGATGAAATAGTACAGCTGATTAAATCAAGCAGGCATATTCTCCCTACAGATATAGAAGGAATTTCTGCAAATATTTCCCAGATTTCCTTTTCCTGAAAAGTTGGTTATCTTGTTAATTCATGAAGGTATTAACTATCCAATAAATTCAGCATATCCCTAGTTGTAAGCTGTCAGGATGTGACATAACATCCTATAACATGATGCTACATGGTACATAATGCCTTAAATTAAAAAGAAAAAGAAAGCAAGACATTTCTTTCAGAGAAATAGTGGGTAGCTAATCTGAATATTTGGGGTAATTGGCTCTAGGAAGAGAGAGAGAGATCATTATTTCAGATTCCCCAGTGAGTGTTAATTAGTCATATTTCTTCATTGTTTGACAAAGAGAACATTGCTCGTACTGCTAAATCTATAATGACACATAGGCTTTTGCAGAACAGGTATTTTAAACTACCTTGACTGACTGACAGGTGGGTATTTCTATTCATAGTTGAACGTGCTCACAGAGTTAAAGTTACGTTGTCTCAGAGGTATGAGAGTTTTCTCATCCCGAGCATGAGAAGCCTTATTTTTAAACAACAGGGAACAAATTGCAGCCTGCCCATGAAAACGGGAGTCCTCTATTTGTGAGCGTCGAGGGTAGGCGCTTTCCTTCGGAGACACGGCCGTGGTGCCCGCGCAGCCAGGCTGCAGCCAGCAGCCTCAGGGAAATCACCACTGCTGTGCTGCCCTGTTAGGCACCCGAGTCCAGCACTGAGGTGCAGGAGTGGCACTATCACACCTGTCAAACTTTTGTTGTCTGCTTTTGACAGCCAGACCTTTAGCACTAAAAACGCAGGTAAGTGAAAAATACTATCACAAAGACAGCTGTATTGTTCTCTATATCTTTGACATGACTACACTGTCCAAAAAGAGAGCTGATAAATACTGGCTCTACTGCCTATAGGAACTTCACATTATGGTTCTTGTGCCAAATAATGTTAATTTATTGGCGTCAAGCATTTCAATAGAAAGGAATTAGAGAAAACAAATAGAAAATTATGTGATGGTCTAGCATTCCCAGACTTGTGCAATGTTTTCAAATTGTTCTTCTGCATCCTCAAACGTGGCCTCTCCCCTCCTAACAGGATTACTAATTGCAACAAGACGTGGGAATAATGTGTGTGACTGGCTAGTGGATATCCCCCCTCTGTTTTTCAAATGAGAAACAGATGACCTAGCCCAGGGATTCAAGTACCTGGTAAGTAACGCACTTTATCATTAGTGTATCTTGCTCATTATCTGGGTGGATTCTCATTAATTTCATTATTTTATGTTTGCATTTGTGGGAGGACTCAACAGATAAACATGAAAAATTAAAGCTGGACAGATGAAAAGGTTCTTGCTGATAGTTTTGTGCTCTGTTTTTCTTAATCTGCTGAGCTAAAACTTGCAATGCCCTGAAAGCCAGTTAATTGGTCGGACTTCCCTACCTTGGAAATGTTTTTGGAGGGCAGAGTAATGGCTAAGAAAGGGAACAGCTTCACTCAGGGAATCATCATTTCATGTCTGGCAGAACAACTGGACAACTATCCCTTCCCACAAACTGTATGAACAGTCCTGATAACACTTTCTACAGGAAATTAACCACCATAGTATCTGAATTCCAATGTGGAATTGTAGCTTTGTGAAGAATGACCCTGCCCCAGTAAAGGTGGCATTACTTTTTATATGTTACAAAATAATATACGGAGATTTCCACAAAATATAGCCTATTCAGGCTTTTATAAAATATAACTTTACACGCTCAGCCCCCTCAAGTGTAAATACAGAAGGCTACATTTACTGTGCAGGTGTAACTTTCCTGGCTTCATTGAAGTGGTTCAGTGACTAGAATCTTAGATGACCCTCTGAAGATCTACTTTCTTTCTACACAGAACTTCTGACCTCTCTTATCTCACCTACCTCACAAATATAATGGAGGTTTGTCTTCGTAAAGTATCACAAGGCCTACTGTACTTTGAAATTGCTAAAAATTAGCCTACCGTTACTCAGCATGAAAATATGTCTCATAACTATGACAGTCTGTCAATGTCTACAATAGGAGCACCTTTTATGAGAGGTGATTACAACTTACATGACTTTGAAGGATATAAAACCTCCATCCATAGAATAAGGACACACAGCAATGAAATAAAGTTACTACTGATTCATAATGATGTTTTAAACAGGTATTAGATATGATAATAGATATGATATGTTAATAGCCACCTGTATCCAATCTTGTCTACTTAAACTTCAAAATTATAAGAATGTTAAACAGCAAGGCTCCAGATATCCTGTGACTGAATTTTTGAGCTTTCATAACAAAAGATATGGTCCCACAATGTTTAAACCTCTATATGTATTACTCCCCTCTCGAGGCACATGAGAAGTCCCTGTTATTAACAGAGACATGTATTAAAAAAAATCTCTAAAATGGTCTTTTTAAACTCTTCTAATGATTTTTCATTTTGTGCAGCATGTAGCATTTAACATTTTTAAGACAACACACATGCATTAACTAATGTATCCTGACAATATTCCTCTGAGGTGAATGTCTATAATCATCACTATTTACAGGTGGTGGTGCAATTGACACAGAAGGCCATCTTCATTCATGAGGTACAGTAGGGATGCATTTAGCTACATTAGTTAAGTGTCATAAATAATCTTAAACAAGTCCTTTCTGCATGTCTGCAGCAAAGGTGGAATTGGAACCTGTTTTTTTGTCTCATCAGTCCTCAGGGGCAGTACAATAGTGTGGTACCTCATGACTTTAAACAATTCTGGGCAACACCTTCAACTGTCATCAGCAGCTGCAATTTTTCTGAATCAAGCAAAGCTGTACTGAAATTAGGCCAAAGGCTTTCTGAACAGTTTTGCACCCAGACTTTTTATGTTTCTTTTTTTGGCATCACTTGGTCTCTTCAGGAACACATGTTTACATTTTATTGAATTGCACAGGTAATCTATGCTTTTTGGACAGCAGCAGACATATTACTCCTGAACTGTAAAAAGCCACAGATTGGTAATGAGCCCGTTTTGTGTCTCGGCTCACGGAAAAGAATGTGGAAATACCTTGTTCTGTGGTATTTTTCCTCTGACAGTACTGATACGGTGCCGCAGGCACTCTGAAAATAATAGCAGGAGGTTAACTGACAATTGCATGTGTATTTACACCAATAGCCTGATATTATCCTATTGTTAAAGAAAAAAAATCTGGGGCTACAATATGCAACTAAATAAATTTCTAGACATTGAAAGCAGCTGAAGCTAGAAGAGACATCATGCTTGAACTGTTGACATAGCTCACACAGCTCACAAATCCTGTACACATGCCATTTCAGAAACCTCTGAGAATCCTAGAGCAGTGGCAGGCACAAGGAAAGCTTTAAAATGCAGCAGAGCAGTAGCTCAGCAGTACTTGCATAACCACTGCTTACATGGAAGCAGTGGAAGTCAAGAGAATCTTTACATAAATGCACTATCAGGCCACACAGAGCAAGAAAATTAAGCAGTGAAGGATTAATCTGGAAATGGACAGATTTTGAGAGATGGGATTATCTAGAGTTTTCTTAAAACAGTAAGATTTTTTCAGGAACTAGAACAGAGTTGAAGGCCCTAAGCTTCAAGGTCTCAAGGAATTGTATTCACAGGACAATTAAGAATTAGTGTCAATATGTGACACAGTTGTATGCAGTACAGCCCACAAAAAGGCACTCTTGAGACATCCTAAATGAAACTGTCCTGCGAGTCCCATCCTTGCAGTCTGTCCTAAGCAGAAAGACAAGTGTTGCATTCAATGCAGAGTCTGAATCAACAGACTCTGTGTACCTCACACTGGGCCATGTCTTGCCAATCAACTCCTCTCCCTGTATCCCCTGTGCTACTTTTCTGTGTCTCCACACTCATACAGGTTCCCATTAAGCTGTACAGTTTACCCTAGAAACACTGCTCCAGCCCTTAACAATTTTCATACCACAAAGTTAAATCAGGTCCCTTCACTGTGCTTAGAAACATGTTTTCTTGTTCTTGCAAGGCTTTCGTTAGCAGTATTATTCTAGATGTTTATGAAGTAACAATTATGTCTCTGAAAGCCCAGTACTCACTGCTTTTTCCAGGTACACAATTTCCATTTCTTTGCTGTCATGACATATAAAATGACTCTTGCATTTTACCTGCAAATTAAATAAATTTTCATTTTCCTTTAACTTAGAAGGACATAAACAAGCTTCACTAATGTAATTTTAATTCCACAAGAAATTTTATTTATTGTTTTGTCTACTGTACAACCAAAATTGGGTCTCCTAAAGCATATGTTCTGTAGCTAGAGATGAGTACCTGGAAGTTTAGGTGGTATCATGGTCTTAGTGTTGGTGACTGAAGAATTTATGGGGCAATTTCTAGGAAAGTACACCATACCTAACCTTTTCACCAGTTTTCTTACTGCCTGACTTTAAATATTTTTTTTACTCAATCAATAATTTCTTAGCTGACAAAAACAATTTTCTAAAAGCTGTGGTAGTATGTAGAATTTGTTATACAGCATAATTCAACTTGTCATGTTGTCCAATAGAAATATTACCGGAAGGCAATCTACCAGTTTCAGTCACTGTCACCAGATTTTAAACAACAACACGGCATTTGAGACACAGGGGTTTGCTACAAAAGCCACATCAGCCAGTGGTGGCAACCCTCCACATCATGTCACCTTAGGTGGTGAACCCAGTCAATACATTTAAACTGTTACCTCCTCAGAGTAAACACCACTGTGCGACGCAGAGAACTGAAAACACTTTTAGACCACTGAGCTGGTCTGTTGAGCAGGATACAGTATTGCTGCTAGAATATCTATCAGAACAACCCCCCTAACAATTATTCCAGCCCTTAAGGTATTAGAGCAGAGCCCTTAAAAATAGGTGCATATGTTCCCACTGAGACAAATTTGCTAGAAAAGGGAAAATAATATGGAACAAAACAAGCTCACAGGCTCTCCTCAACTCTCTCCAAATCTGTGTAGCTATCCCCAGTGTCCACAGCACCCGGGAACAAAGGCCAGGAGAAGAAATTGCAAAGCACAGCTACAGCAGCCCTACCTGCCACACTTAGGGAACTTTCTGTGTTGCTGAAGGAAGCAGGCAGGGGCTGACAAAGCTCCTGTGCCACCACTGAGGAGTCTGTGCCATATCCCACCATAAGTGACAATCTGATCTGTGCCATGGATAAGCCAGCTCACCCTCAGTTAAGATGCTGGATGTGCATTCCAGGCTGTGAATTTATGAATCTTCTTTGGGGACCTCATGTCTAAAAGCTAATCCAACTAAGAAGATAGATTTCTAACACCATGTATCATGTGATATTAGTATTGTAAACAAAGACCAGGATAAGGGACCCCAGAAGTTCAGAAAAGTGACTTGGACAGATTTCTTGCTTCTGTCCCTGCAACAGCACCTACTGGTGCTTCTCTGCTTTGCATGACAACAGCTTCTCAGTCCCAAAAGCACGACTTCTTAACATTTATATGCTCATTTTGGTCTTGTGATACCTAGCACTGACGAAAGAAGTTGTGTAACGCTGATGTGATCCTCAAAATAGCACCTTAGCAGCTAAAAGCTAGGGCACAGATTTTACTAATTCCAGCTATATTTAGGACTGTGCTGCCTTATAGTTTCTCCAGTAAGCTTCTATTAAGTTAAATGTCATGTGTGTAATTCCAGCATGCCAAAGGCCCAACAGCACTGAAAGAAACTATCCCAACAGCAAGGTCACTTGATTCATAAATCACTGCAACCGATGTCAAAATTTCACAGGGACTCTAAATCCAAGGCTTGAACAGGGAGATAAAGAAAACTTTCAAACAGAAAAGATTCATCCTCTCTGTTTGTCCAAAAATTAAAGTTTATTTTAATCAAATGTGTGATCCAGAATCTCCAAACAAAAATTAAGGCTCAGATAATTTTCAAGAAACTCATTTATGTAATAAATCTAATTAAAAATAAATTCCTTTAGTGTGTGTTCAGTGAGTTGAGGCCTTCCCCAAGTTGTTTTCTTTGGGAGGTGGCTCTTGCCATGCTTTTCATAGTCTAACTCTAGCTGCAGAGATTAGAGAATAACTGAACTGAACATTACAATACCCTTCATGTTACTGACTTATGTTAGTCTCAATACATGAGACAAGAAGCAGAATATTGTTATTCCCTAAAGACCATGCATTTCCTTACAAACTATTAAAGTCATATCACTAGCCTTTTGTAAGCAGTGCTACAACAAAAAAGTCAGGCAACTTCAAAATAAAATCTTTTTGTTTTCCTGTCATGAAGATCGCTTTATCTTTAAAGTATATTCAAGTTTGGGTTTTTATTTTTTTTCTTTTAAGAAACAGAAACCAAAACATTTTTGGGTTTTTTCCCCCCCACTTTTATTATCTGGAGAAGTAGTATTAGTTGAAATTTTCAGAATTTTATATTTCTATGAAATGACATTAGGTTGTGAGTCGTGGTATCCAGTTTAAACCTGCACTGCCAAGCGACACAAACACACTGCTGCAGAATTTCGTGTAGTTCCACACGTCTCTTCTTGGTTTGGCAGCTGTGGCAGGGATTCAGGCAGGCTCTGCTGGGGCAGGTGGGGTGGCAGCTCTGGTGCTGGCTTCCCTGGCTGGCACTGCTGGATCCTGAGCAGAGGAGCATCACGCCTGCTCTCCTAACGTGCTGCAGCACATGGAAAAGACAGCCAGGAGAGAAAGAAACGTTGCTGTCAAACCCAGAATAGAAGTGAGCTTCCTTAGGATGGCTGTGCCTTCTGCATTGGTTGGAGATCTGGAGGGGACCTGAGTGGAGGGAGCTCATGCACTGGGTACTCCTTGGAGACAGGCAGAGCCCATCCCCTACCACATGATCACCTGCCCAAAATCACCTCCTCGAGATTTCACCAACCATTCACACCGGTGCTGTTTCGTTTCCTAGGTATGAGATTACCATAATTTGATATTTTCCAACAAGTAAATAGGGTTGATGCATTATGGTTATGTGTAACACCTATCAGCTTTTACCTGTTTATTAAGGAAGTCTATCAACACCAACCTGAGGCAGCTCCCCCCTCTCTAGGCCTCACAGATTACAAGCAGTTTTAATTAATCCTCTAAATATCTGACTTGATTTTTCCCCTATTATGAATAAAATATTTCTCTCTTTTGCCTTTTCATACTTCTGAGTTGGATGCAATTGTTTCTTGCTATACATTGGCAGTCACACTTGTTTTTCTCTCTTATCTCTTTGACTATGGGGAGAAATAATCACAAAAAAAAATTTAATCCTTATCATACCATATATTGCAGGTGAATGTGCCATGCAGGATTTGATTAGTCAAGTTCTTAAGACCTATCTTACACTCATAACATCAATTTCTTTTAGAGGAAGAACTACAGAAAGTCATGTACAATTAGAGGTACAGTATAATTAAACATTATTCACAGAAGGAGCCTTGTGCAGAGTTATATACCTTAGCACTATCCATACTTCCAAAGCACTCTATCCTAACTCCTTCTTCATCCACCTGTCTCTTTAGCCACAGTTTCTCCTCAGAAAATTCCTAAGAACTTGAAAGCTCCACTTCTGTCTCAAACTGGCATAGTTGGATCACTTTTTATATTTTTTCTTATATTCTTAGCTTCCTCCAGAAGCACATAAAACCCAGTAGTAATCGTAGCTTCTCAGTATTGGTTAAGTGCAACACACCAGCAAAGTGCAAATTTTTGCTTTTTAACATGTGAATAAATTTTTAATAAAAAATATTTTAAAGAAAATAAAGATACACCAACATTTAAGATATTAAATTAGAAATTCTTCCCAATTTACTTTAAAGATGAACATTTTCTCTGTGTTTTTTGCCCCTCAGTTGCTACTCATAGACCTAAATTCAGCATTCACTCTAGATTACATATTTGCTCTACTGATAACTCTTTGATGTCACAATCTAAAACACAGAATTGTTAGGGTATGTTTAGAGCAACATAACAGTATGGATTCAAAGGCAGCCAAAAGCTGCTCAAGAGCTTCAAATCTAATGAGACACAATTTATAACAAGAGATAATTTCTTCTATCAGACTCATTGAATGTGGCTGTAGACAGCAAATGAACTTTCAGCTGCAGATGCCATCCTTCTGATTCTTCTCTGCCTTAGAGATTTTTTTGCAAACATGTTTGTTAAATATTTTACTTTTCGGGATAATCTTTACTCTCTTTGTAATATCATAGCTACACCAATATTATTGATTTTAGCTTAGGTGATTGAATTTGCTGTGGTGGAAATGTAACACTTGGAAACTGCATTCCAGATTTTTCAGATACTGCATGAACATAATTTTAAATTTTTCAGTCTTTGGAAAGTTGCTGTTTGTTACACATGAATAAAATGATACTTAATTACTTAGTATTGTAGAAGAATTTTTAATAGGAAAGGACCTATTAGACTCCATTCTTCCAACAATACTGGGGAAGACATTCAGAATATCAACCTTGATTTTTTTGAGAGTATCCACTTCTGCTTCTTTCAGCATTGTGGCTTTCTGTCTTCCACTTCGCTGGGATAGTGTTATATACCATTTCCCCACTTGGGAAAACTGTTATGTACTAGAAAAAGCAGCATTTATTTATTTACCTGTCCCCGTAGGCACCAGCAATTTCCATGGTGTCTCTTACAGCACAGCATCACACCTGCTGGGATGAGGTGGAATGTTGTCATACAGCTGAAAGAGAGCTGGCAACTAGTAGCAGCCATGTAGACCAAAAAATTAAACTGGGAATACTTTGCCAACTGGTACATTTTGCAAGAAAACTTTAATGTATGATACTCTCTTAAAAATCTATGGGATGGTATTATCAGTTATTTGTCAGCTAGAAAAGACTCGAGAGATCTTGTGTATAACTTTTCTCTTAAAAATTTGTTTTCCTGTAAAAAAATAGATAACCTCCAGCTGCAGCATTTGGTTCTCACCTCTTGAATAAACCATGAACACCACTTTAATCTGGGCTTTTGGTCTGGTCCACTATAAAGGAAGGGCAACTGCAATTTCTTTCATTCTCCTGTTCAGTTTCTGATTCTGATCATCAGTAAAGTATAGGAACATGTGAATTAAACTAATTATTCATTGTTATTTTTGGAGGTTAGAAAATGATGCGTGAAAGCTACTGGTACTGAGCCACTGTGCAGAAGAGGATAGAGAGACTGGACTGAAGTGAAAAGAAAAAAAAATAAAATTGAGAATGTATTCTATCCCCAAAGTTGAAATTAAATTTTGAGTAAAAAAATCCTGCTCAGCTTGAAAGGGAGCAGTCAAAGGGAGAAAACAGTGCAAGCTACCAACCAGGATGGAGCTGGCAGCCACCTGCCTGCTCCTGCCCACAGGGCTTGTTCCACCATCCTGGCCCCTTCAAGCTGGCAGCTGACATACATGTGAGAAAAGGGGGTGATTGGAAGAACAAAAGTTGTAGACCCAGGTGCTCCTACAGCTGAGGAAGGTGGGGAGTGTGGACAAGAGTGATAGGACTCTGTTTTCTTCTCCGTGAAGGTGTCCAAGAACAGGTGGGGACTGTGGACAAGAGTGATAGGACTCTGTTTCCTTCCCTGTGAAGGTGTCCAAGAACAGGTGGGGAGTGTGGACAAGAGTGATAGGACTCTGTTTCCTTCCCTGTGAATGTGTCCTCCCACAGCTGAGGAAGGTGGGGACTGTGGACATGAGTGATAGGACTCTGTTTCCTTCCCTGTGAAGGTGTCCAAGAACATGGTTTTCTCATTCAAGCCCATTTTGTACGTTCAGGCTAAATCTGGTGTGGGACTGTTTTTTAGTGAGTAAATCATCAATTAAAATGTTCTCAACCTTCCTGGTTGAAAGTAGGGTAGCCTACACTTCTTCTGCTTGGCAAATACCATGGCTGTTATTGCTATTCCAAATATACTCTAAAATACTCTTGCCAGGATTAACTTCTCAGTGCCAGAAATGCCTGTTTCTTGTGGCTGAAGACATGCTCCAACTGATCAGTAGCACAGTAGATAACATGAAGGAAAGAATATACTTATACAGCAGCTTGATGACCTCTTCATCAGTCCTTGGAAAGCCTTATGGGGTCAGACTGCTCTGGGCTAGATACATTGCCTTTTTCTCTCTTTGACACCGTTTACATACTCTTTCTTTAATTAGCTGAGTTATGCCTATGTGTTTTCCTCATGGGTCATGAGGCTAGGTGCCATTCATCTGAAAGAGCATTCAAAATGTTTCTGTATAAACCAACATCTGGGCAGGTTTCCACTGACCACACGCTTGAGAAGGTGCTTGCAAACAAGGACCAATAAAAGTTTCCTTTTCATGTTCCTCTATCATGTAAGGGAATAGCACCTCTTAAGTACCTGAATACCTTTTGTTATGTTTAGCGAGGAGTAGTTTACATCACTTCATGGGAAATGGAGAAAGCAGCTGATTTAATACTGTAGTCTTGGAGAATTACCTCAGCATTGTTTCAGCTTGTTCCTTTGGTTTAAAAATGTTGCATTAAGTGTGATAAAGATGCTGTTGTTCCAAAAGATACACAAGAATCAAACACAAAGTTATTGCTGTACAGAGTCATACAGTCTTCTGAAAAGGCATTTAAATGAAAAAGATAGTTATCACTGGTATCACTGTTAGTGATAACTGCAGAGTTAACTGCAATGTCTGGAGACTCACAAGAGAAACTCAAAAATATAACTTCAGTTTTATATTTAGCATGCTTTTCTTAATTTGTAAACAGGACTTTTGCACATTTACAGATATGAATTCAGATTTGTCTTCTTCAAAACACTTGTACAAAACCTGTAGAATTGCGATCTATATTGACATAAACGAAGTCCTCAACTCTTTTGTCAGCTACATAATCACACTTTTACACATGGGTTCAAGGGAGTGGCTATTCATTCACTCCATGGCATTTTGAATAGCCTGTTTTCTTTTTCACACTGTATCAAAACAAAATTAAGCCCTGAAGATTTGAAGATTTGAACCCCTCTTCAGTCCTCATTTTTGATCCATTCTGTTCCATCTCTACTCACTCAGTTTCTTACACTTTTCTGTTACTGCCCTAGGCTTGGAATAATTTCATGGCTATGAGGAAGGAGTTTTAGAACAAGTGATCCTTGAGACAATCTCCATTTTTTCTATTAAAGGCCAGATGGATGTCTTGATTAATTAAAATTAACTCTTTCTCAGAGGAGACATTGCTACTTATCATAGTCATTCCCGTTGACAGAAGAAGGACAGTTCAGTATCATGATTAATATTAAGACAAATCTGGATTAATGAGGAAGCCTTAAAGCCTGATTGCAAGGTAGAGCAAACAACATATTTGTCTTATATATGCTGGAAACTCTATGACAGTATGATCAAATGTCTTGAAGCAAAACCCACCAAAAGTTCTTGAAAGACACCCAATAACTTTGGAGGGCATTACATCAGCCCCCAGTATACACAGTAAATTAATGCATATATGGTCTGGTGGAAGGAAGACAAAAGCAAAAGGAAGATATAATTGTTCTGGATAATACTATGGCCAGTTAAACTCTATATCTGGTAAAGCAGTTTAATATTAATAACATTAATATTAATAACATTGCAACATGATTTGTACACCATGGAATCCAAAAAACGAAATTAACCTACAAATTCTTTTTCTATGTATTTGCTATATTGGATATGGTTTTTTAAACTTTGAATTGATTTTTTTTCTCCTTTTCCTAGTTAAATAGTCACAGAGATTGTTCTTGAGGTACAACATGTGGGTTCCATAATGTGAGATCTCATTTCTGTAAAGTGTTTCTTCTGTTTGGTGCTCTCAGTGACATAATGTTTGTTAACTAAGAAACTTACCTGGTCTTATGCATTAATTTGCTGTGGTAGCTGGAACAATTCCTCCATCAAACTAGAGCTATGTCTGACCTGCTTTATTCTCTCACTGCTTTGTTTTAGTTTTTTCTCACTTGGATTGCATCCAATACCATTGACCACAGCTGATGTTTTTGGGCAACAGAATTCAAGTATACCAAACTTTGAAGCTATTATTTTTCTCATCTTCAACCATTTTTACATCTGCCTTTGCCACTCTGGCTTGTTGATCTCAGCCAATGAACAAGTCTTATTGCACAGAGTGTAAAAAGTAAATGTGGGAGAAGATTTTTTTTTTTCAGTCCTCCATATGGTAGAAGAAGTCTTGCTCCTAATAACTTGTTTCACGTCACTTCATGAGTAAAGAATGTGAGCTGAGCAGACAGTACCTGGAAGACTGCTTATCCAATTTTTCTTATCTAAAGCAACCAGGACAAATGTTTGCCGTTGCACGTATAAGACATCAGGTAAGCTTTTGACTTAGAGTTTTTTTCATCAAGTATGTACTTTCTGCATGATATTCCTTGCTTCAATTTTTTTTAAAGACAATTGTTCTCTTATTCCTTCTAACAGCATATTGTGGGTTTTAGACTTGAAAGTGGATAACAGTTAGAAGCTTGAATAAGCTGCTGTGTGGGAAGAGGTGCAGCACTAAACTTACACCCTAGGGAAACAAAAATAAAGTTATGTTAAAATACTTATGTGTTCTCTGGGGGTTTTTTTGTTGACTTTAGGAGCTGAATGGTTTAGCTATAAGAGCTTGTCACCAGCTGCTTGGAGAAGTGGAACGACACAGAGTCTGCAAGCAAATCTTCACACCTTTCCAACTTTTTTACACACCTTGTTTATGGTGTCTTGGCTGTGGCATCCTCCCTCTCTCCTGAGAAGATAATTTGTAGGTATCTCCTTTAATACCTTCAACAAAAATAATAATAATAATAGGTCTTTATACTTCATTTATCCCTTTTTTGCCCTCGACATGTAATTAGTCAAATCCATAATCTGTGAAAAGTTTCTATATGGGCAGAAGCTTAACTCATATACCAGAAAAACCTTTCTCTAAGGGAAACCTTTAACATATCTAATCCAACATTTAAGGTATTTAGTAACAGAGTCCAATAAAAATCCATAAAATTAAAATGCATCTGATTCACTGTACTCACTAAAATTTTGGAAAAAAAGCTACAAAATGTAACTTTTAAGGTGTTTTACAAAGATTACATGGCATTTCTTTTAAATCTATAGCTTGGTTGGTACATTTCAGATGCTGCTTCAGTTTAATTATGCCAACAGAAAGATACTTAAGTGAAGTTGCAGGAAGATATCAATTTGCATAGTCTATAATTTTTTAAGATGCCATACTCAACATGTCAATCAATAGGACCTGGTGTCTGGTTATTTGAAGTTCATCATACATCATTTAGTACTGACTTTCACTCCAAATCCTCAACAGGTTAATGCATTATAAGTGAATTAAGTCATATGGCTATGAAGATGAATAGAAACCTATTCCTTCATACTGCCATATGCATCTAATGAATAGCCTAGTAAATAATTAGAAAAAAAAAATATACTGCCCCCCATTTATTTTCCTGTAATTATATAATTTTCTTACACATCTGGAAAGCAGATAACATTTGTCCATTCTCACAAGTGAGTTACTGCCAATAAGAAAAGATAAAAAGTGATTCTATTATTAACAGATATGTCTTTGGTCCCTAATCTAACTTTTTTAAATCTACTACAGTAACGCTACTCAGAAAATTCCACGGATCCTTCACAGTCAAATACTGGAGGAAAAGTAGCCAAGCAAGGATATGGAGCTATTATTCTTTTAAATTCCATTTCTGATACATCTTGATGGGTGACATGATGATAGAATGAATGGCTAGAAGTTAGAAGTGTGCATCAAGGAAATAATACAAAATGCACGTGATTAGCACTCTTTCAAAAATTACCAATCATTGTAGGAAAGCTGTTATTTCAAGTGATGCAAACTGTTAGCTGAAGAACCAAACAGGTTCTGCATTAGTCTAAGTTACCAAGTCAGTGTAGGGGGAGAGAGGACAAGTTGTTCCACACTCCCTCAGAACACCAGAGTTCACATTGGACCTACTTCCTGGAAAATTACAGGAAAATACAAATGCAACACTGGGGACACCACCCATGAGATCTGTGGGTGGCTGAAGGTAATGCATGCAGTCAGGAGGAAGTAACTTGGTCAAACAGGCAATAAAGGAAAGCAACAGCTCTGAGAAGAATTCAGGTTGTTAGGAAATAGGGAAAGAGGGAACCCTTGCCAACTGACAGCCATACTGTCCTCCTCTTGCATAGGGAGCAGGATGAAAGACACTCACAATGCTGAGAGATTTTTTAGGGCTCACTGATATCCCAAATCCAACTACCCAACAGACTGACACCTTTTTTGCTGCTACTCCATCTCCTTACCACCTTGTACTATCTACACACACTGAAGCATTCTCAGCATCTTCACACACAGCCGTTTCCTTCTTCTCCCGTGTCCTTTTCCCATCATACAATCTCCATCACTGGGCAAGGTACACCCTCTCAGCTTTTTTCTAATCTACTTTGTTTCAAAGTGGCAAATAGGAATTAAAAAAAAAAAATTACTTGAAAGCAAGGATGTGCAATTTTTTGCCAAACATAAGTAGAATTTTTGAGCACTTTTATGCCATGTGCATATTGAGTTGTCACATCATATGGAGTCCCTGCCTTCCTGCAAAGACCATTCAAAAGATCTCTCCGTTAATATGGTCAATAGCCCAGCACAAATGGGAACCTGGGAGTCATATCTGAGGGATGCTAGATACTGAATGTCTATGTGAGATACAGTTACTTTTCTACTTGAGACTGCAATTTTCAGATCCATTTTACCAGCCTTACATGAAGGCAAAAATTCTCATGCTCTGTCTTTTTCAGCGGTCCCTCTTTGCTTGCCACATGGGAAAGAATTAGCATTTGAGAGGCTACAGTGGTAGAACATACCAGTTTGAAGGTAAAACAAGGCAGAGTCCTTTTGGCAGCTTCCCTGAACTGATATTGAGGCAGAAGAACCAAGAACAGTCTGAAATGAGGAAAACCCATTATGAAGTCTCTAGCTTACTATCTGTGACTTCCTCATCTGCTGCCAAGTGGTGAGTAACAATGAAGTGACTGGGTCAGAAATGTTAGCCTGCCATGCTGATTTGAAAGCATAAGTTTCTCTGAGGTCTCCAGCCTAATGTGTCTAAAAGTGGTAGACTTTGTCATGTGCCCTTGAAGTCACCAGCTCATCAGGATATTGAATAGCGCAGTGATGTCAAAGCACAGGCCTCTCTGGAGAACTGACTCAGGCCTTCTGTCTTGCTGGACTGGTGTCAAAACTTCTGTAGGATCAAGCTGGATGAAAGCCAAGGAATAGGCTCTTGTAGAATTACTGGCACATCCCCTTGAATTTTCTGGGTCTATGTCAAGATAATGACAAGGCCATTCTGTTTCCCTTAGCTTCTGTGGAGAAGAGTACGTGGTTGGGTACCCATTTTATTATGCAGGAATTGAAACACTGAAAGCAAAAGATTCTCCCTCTTTTTCTCCTCTCCAGAGTATCTCACACACACCAGAAATGGTACAGGTACAAGATTTTCAGTATTGACCTAGGTAAGTCTCCTTATATCCAGGACTGATCTGTTACTTCTGTTAGCATGGAACTAGAAGATCCTCACATCCCCAGCATTTAAGAACTTCTCTAATTCCTCCTTTTAGCTGGTAGTTTTCTTATTTTCAGTGCTTGAAATGAAATGGTGAGAAATAACTGCAGCTGCATTTTTTTTGAATAAGGGAACAACGCCTCACCCAAGGTATTAAAATAAAATGTAGACAATTATTCTTTCCTGAATTATAAATGACAAATCTATCCCTGTCTAACCTGTGCCCCATGGTTTTTTAAAATGTAAATTCCTTTCCACATCCTGTGAAATCTGTAGTTTGCAATTAAGAAATCACAACATTCTTATCATATCAGAACATCATTATATGGAAAGAGAAGGCTCATATAAGAGACTACAAGCTTTTTATGGGTCTAGAATATATTGAGTTCCTATGAGCTTTCAAGAAGAATATATTTTAGGCTATGAAAGACTCAGATTACAGAGAACAACAAATATCTGTGTTAGAAAAGTCATTTGAAGTGATGCAACAACACCTGTTTCCTGACTTCTATGATTCCAACATTAAATTGTATTGAGAAATAAAAGAATAATAGTCACTTTGACGACAGTACTTAAAGAAGCTGATAACAACACAAAGTGGTTCTTGAGTCAAAAGAATAGCTACTGTTGGAACTAGGGCTAATATTTAGAAAGTTACCAAAAGTGACCTGAGATTCTGTATGCTGCTGTTTGAAGTGACAGCAGTGCGTGGCAGAAAACTCACTGGAAGTTAGTAAATTTATGCACTTATCTATATTATGGTTTTTTAAAGCATTAAAACACCTATGATGGACTAAAAGGCTCCATACTTTTAAGATCCTGTCCTAAGTCACTTCTGAAATTAGAACTTAGATTGTTAAGTGACTTGAATGTTTTTGAAATTTTTGCCTTTGATATTCCCTATAGGTTATGCAGATTGTTGAAAAAATGCAATATATTTTTAGTAGTCTTTGATATCATAGCCCCATTTCAGTTGAAAGGAATTAAAAATTGTAATATAGATGAATTTACTATGGCTTAGTTTTTAACTAAATAGGATGCTTGATTTATATTGTTTGAAATCACGTTTGAAAGGATAACAGCTTAACTATATTTAGAAAAATATTGTGCTGTGCCAACAAAGCCAGCCTCTAGAGCTGATACTTCATCAGCCTGACATATCACTATTAATTTGGATGTGAAACTTTCAGGAAAGAAATAATCCACTAATTTATATATATTTTAATGTGTTTATGTTTTATCCATCAATTGTTTTAAACACGTATTGCCGAGCAGGGTATTTAATTGCTGTTCCTGTGTTTACTGGAGCCAACTCAAGCAAATTTGGCTTTTTTGAGAATAATTTAGGAAAAAATCAATTTAATTTTTGATTCTGTACCTCTGTAGAAAACCTTATTATATTTAAAATGCTGCTTCTATGAGTTGTAAACCATATTTTCTAATAATTGCTATAGCTAGAAGTGTAATTTAATGTATTTTTACAGGCTTAGTACTTTTTGTTCTATTGTAAACCATATTTCCTGATAATTACTATAGATAGACAAATAATTTAGTATATTTTTATAGGGTAGTACATTTTTATAGTATGGTAAACCATATTTCCTTATAATTACCAGAGAGAGAAAAATAATTTATATTTTTATAGGTTAGTACATTTTTATGACTGTACATTTTCTGCAGATTAAGTACTATGTACTTTTTCTTCCTAAAGCAGTCGCATTTCCTCTGTAACAATTTTTTAATTATTTATATAATTTACAGATGATGACTTCCTAAACTTGTTTTCCCTATTTTGCATTTCCAAGTTTCTACATAAATGTGTGCGCTGCTAATTTTGAAGGAAGAACAAAGCATCTGTGAGACACTGCAGAAGTTAATGACATTGTTAAAATGATGACAGATTGCTTTAATGGTAGATATGCACTTAATTGGAGGAAGTATAACAAAATGTGCTATTTCATACCACTAAAAAGATTCAGTCAGGAGCCATCACCCATTTACTGTCTTGTCCTCAACCAACTCACAATGCAGGTACAGTATGATAACTGATAGACATTGCCAGGCATGTATTCATGTGCTGTACATTCGTTCCGACAACCCATTAAATAGTGTTTGTTAACCTTTAATTCAGATGTCTGCAATAAGATAATACAATGTAAAACACAAGTCAATGGAGGGTCGTAAAACTGTTGCTGCTACAGTTTTTATTAGCCTGTTATTCAGTGTAGAATGCAGCTACACCCTGAAGCAAGTCTTACATAAAAGTACAACGTCAATATATTATGATGCAAACTCAACCTATAAAATCAATGACAAGTATTATGTCTGTTGCTATCAGCTACTAAAATATAGATACTGTTTTTAATGGATGCAGTGGTGCTGGGCTCAACATCCTTGTGCCATTAAACTTAACCCCTTAGGCATGAAGCACTGTTGCAGGGCTCCTGGACAAGGAATGCTCACTGTAAGATGCTGCATCAATCAAGACAGACTGACCACAGAACATGCTAGTGTAAATCAGTTTCCAAAGCATACTAAAGCAAAATAGAACTCTGATGTACACTATGGTGTGATTCTCCATAACATTCCACTTAATCTGTAGAAAAAGGGCACCATCTATCCCATTAGCCAGGTGTTTGTATCTTGGTTAACAATTTGGGTAACTGAATCGAAACTGTGTTCGTGGAATTTGAAAATGGCGTTGAGTCAAGATGGATTTGAGTATTGGGGGGAATATGGTTAGAATTCAAAGAGACCTTGATAAATTGCAAGAAGGATCTGAAAGCAGTAAGATAAAATTCAGTACAAATAGCAGCAAAGTATGAAGGGGAAATTTTCCCCCTACCCCCACCTAACTGCATAAATAAAAAATTCTGTGAAAACTAGAAGGAATAATGAAACTGGATCCAAGCTGAAAAAACAAGTAATGATAATTGGGAAAAAAATTAAAAAACCAACACCACAAAACAACAACAAACCAAAA
>WAAE01021642.1:0-14834 GCA_013400495.1 Nicator chloris
TTTTTTTTTTTATATTACAGCTGTTGGCTCCTTTAAACTTATCTGCATGACGTGAAAGCTGTATCAAGCACTCTTCATGTTCTCAAGAATCCCTAACAAAAGCAGCTCTCGAGATGTGATGCATACCATATTAAGCAGAAATTCAGTGGAGCAGAATTGTAATCGTAGATTCCTCTCTTGGATTGTCAGCCGCTTGCATCGCTACATTATTAATTTTTTCATCCTTGCTGTCCTACAGAGCTGAACAACCTTTTTTCCTCCCTTCTTTCCTTCTCCCTCCCTCCTTGTGTTCTGCTTTTGAAATAGTTTGCAGTGAAATTTGTCTAAATCTAGGCTTCAGATTTTAGCATAATCACATTTTAGAGAATTCTACAGACGTATTGAAGAGTAAATCTTCATTTCTATCTGTAACTGGTTAAGATGTGAATGATTTGGACAGATGAGTGTACAGGATGTATAGTCGGAAGAAACAGAGACATAAGGGAGGAAGGTACCCACTTCCCACCAGCAATGAAGAATTGAAACCTTCACCATTTGGCAGATTCATATGGGTTAAAAACAAAGAGCTCCAAGATGATCACTTATGCTCATATACTTCAATCTTCATAGCACTGATGTAGAAATAATTTGGCTCAGAAATCCTAATGCTATATTTAGTTAAATGAAAGTACTTCTCATAAATGCTTTTATCTAGAGGGTGTGCTTGGTCTTCATCTACAATTTCCATTTATTTCTGTAGTGGCTCCAGAAGCCCCATCCCACCTTAAAAATGTTAGCTTTTACTGACACTGTTTTTCAATTTTTTACTTGATGTGTTTCTTTTCCCCAAAGAGCACACACTGTGTTGGGGAAAGATCACTTGGAATAGAGAGGAATATGTAACAGTACAGTATCAGATTTTCAATGAATTTTGGGAGTACTTGATCTTTAAAAACTAAGCTCCATATATTGTAATATTAATTTGTATGTTTAAATTGAGGTATGTTAGCTTTAAGAACTTCAGTCAGAATTTTCACATCTGATGAAGACACACACTACATGCAGAATATTTGGGATCAAATATTTACTTGTAGATGTGGATTTTCACAGGGTTTTTATCTTTAAAAACCCTCTTTATCCTCCCCTTCCTCTCTTTCTAGTATGACTCCAGTTTTGTCTGTCTTATGAATGTTTTATCTGTGCAGAATAGTAAGTGTTGCAGCATTTCCACAATTAAACTCTGTAAATATTAACAGTAATGCATACCTTTGCTGAATTGTACTATTAATCCTTGAAGCTGAGACAGAGACTAGTCTTAAGAAAGAAAGTGATATATATTGCATTAGTTGCCCTTGTTAAATCCCCTCTGTAGTGCAGAGCCTTTAGTCTCAGTTTCAGAGAATTTCTCTGACTTTTGAACCTTTAAACATTGAATCTTCTGGCAGAGAGAAGCATTTGCACATGTAATATTCAGCTGCCATTGGTACTGTGATAGAGAACCACTTGGAATGAAGATGAGAAAATGCATCTCCATCCTTAGAGGATTGATCTAAGCCCTGTGTTCATGCTGCATGTTTATTTTCTGACCCAGTATATTATTATATTGGAAAATTATCTTTAGGTACATTTCTAATTTTAAAGAATGTTGTTCAGGATATTTCCACAAGAAATAGGAGCACAGGAAATATTTGAATCTTGTTATGAATTTCCTGGTGGAATGTTGTATTCTCTGGTGTTCTAGAAGGGAATGAGGCTCTCCAGATGTTTTTGTCTGGTGCCTGTTTCACCATTGACATCTGAGGAATAGATAAAAATCAGGTGCTAAGAAAGGAACTAATTACCTCACCTCTTCACATACCAGGGCAAGCATTCTTGAGATGGCCAGAAAAGAAAACATCTTACAGGAAGTCCTTCTTGTTGTTCTAAGGTTTCTCAAGAGGTTCACAGTCTTAATCGTAAGTCCATCGGGGCCTTGAAAGTTTGAATTTTATATCAAAGTTCATAAAACTGGAGTTAGGTGAGATTTAGGCTTTAAACCCCTGGGTTTGCATATCTTTCAGTCCTTACATTTATTAATTAAACAAAAACATAAAAGATCTGTTTGTTAATTAAGGATGAAATTTCTAAAGAAATATACGTGAATTAGGTAAGAACTTAAAATTAATATATGCCTTCTAATACCATAATATTTCTCCAAAATCTCAGCCTGTCCTTCTCAAAGGAAACCTTTTTCCTTTATTTGAGTATATAGTTGACTGCTAAGTAACAGGCAGAAGAGATCCATGACAAAAATAAGATTCTGATTCTGCCTCCTATTTTCAGCATTGTTGTTATCAAAACCTTTACTTGAAGAGGAAATGAAATTTTCTTTTCCTCTACAGGCAGAGGTTACTAATATGAGAGAGTACTCTATCTCCTGTGGTATTTATAGACCTGGCTGAAAGTGTGAGGGTTGTTCTGACTCACCTAGGCTCCAGAGCCTACAAAATAGATACTGGCACACCAATTTTAGCAGCTCACACATGAACCTTAACACATTAAATCCAGCAGAATCTAGCTATTAACAAAGTAAAAGTGTCAATTGACGTGATACATTGCCCGGAAACATTCATCTTAAAACTAAAAAAAATAAAGACAGAAATGTCATAAGAATTAGTAGTAGCTGCTGTCTCCAAAACCAAGGTCCACTTCCTGACAACATGTAATACAAATGTGCCAGTAACCCCCAGAGACCTGATTTTCAGGCACTTTGGAAAGGCTGTGAGTTCCAGTATGTACGGATTGAAATCAATCTGAAAAAAAAAAAAATTATCTCAACAGTGAGTGCTTTTCTTTTTCCCTTTCTTCATCTACCATGTAGAAGTGCAGAAATATCTTAAAATTATAAAAAGGAAAACAAGTTTCTTTGTATGCTCAGCAAAACGTTGTGCAAGCTGCCCCAGTTCTGAAGGCATGGAAATACTGCTTATCCTTGGAAGAACCTTGTCATAATCAAAAAACAAATGTTGCTTCCTCAATACAAAAACCACCATTAAATGATTGAAATTACATCCTTCACTCAGTCTTACAATCCTGTCAAGGCACTGGTCTACACCATTTGATCCATGTGCCATTATGGAGAAGAAAAATACTTGTTTTTGTTTTTTTTTCTAATGAGAAAGTGCAACAGCAACTGTAGACTCCTCCCATAGCCTTAGGAATGGAGGCCAGACCTAAAACTACCATATCAAACTTCATCCAGCCTGGCATTGAACACTTCCAGGTTCGGGGTATCCACAACTTCTCTGAGAGACCTGCTCCAGTGATCACTGGGGCACGATTGAATTTCATGTTAAAGGCATTAATGTACACTTCTACTCATTCGTAGATGAGCTCGGGGATTTCCTCAGCTGCTTAAATGACACAGTATAATGAAATTTGAGGCAGGTTGCCTAGACCAACCATTTTAGCAGGCACCTCTCCCCCACCCTCTGCTGCTGAGCCAGATCTGTACAGGTGTCCTGTTCATCCTTGCATTCACTAGCTCTGTGTGAAAGTGTAGGGCTTTTAGGTGACTCTAGACACATGTTCAGAATCAATTCAACCAACTCCCAGAGGGGGAAAAGCTCATCTCTAGATTTCTAGGATGGAAATTCAGTGGATGTGCTAGAGGATGATTCAGTTACCAAAATCCATACCTCTTGTGCCATTTCAGCAGCTCTGTGGTATCCAGTGTAGCCATATGAGACTGGTAAATATACTCCAGAAAATGTACCCCATTCTGCAGCAGAAACTGGAAATCATGCTGAAGTATTTCACTGAAGTATTTGCACTGAAGTAACTCTGAACAATAAAATGCATAAAGATTAATTCAGTAACAACCTAGGAAAATACGTCATAAGGCCAAATAGGCAGAAAGGTGATATTTTGTGTGGGGGGCACTCAAAAATTACCTTTAGGCATTTAAGTGTCAGAGGCTGAGAGATGAGGCAGGGAGGGATGCTGGCCCCTTTCTACTGTCTAATTGTGGAGCTAACTGAAGTGGAAATTAAGCAGAGTATGACTACCTAAATCCTTTGTAGATCTCTTTGAAGTTGTTTGACTTTCAGAGTGTTGAATGTTCTTCACTTCCCAAAACCAGGGACTGATACCAGTGTTCTTGCTGAGGTTTTATTTTGTAAGCATGGCTGGAGGGCTCAATTTTCATAGGTGTTGAATAACATTAATTAACGTCTGTAGTTTGGCACCTGACAACTGCAGAACTCAAAATTATATGCTATTTTTGAAAATGTGAAACTATCTTTAAGCTCCAGGGAGACATTCTACAGAGGTGGAAAAGGGCTATTTTCCCAGCTTCAGCTCATACACATAAATCTCTGAGTTTTATTTTTAAGTGTTGGCTGACTTCAGGGGCGGGGCGGGGGGGACAGGATGGAAATGGGACACTTGTTTAAAATAACTTTATTTATTTTTTTTCTTTCTTAAAAGGAAAGGTTTATGTTTTCTTCACACATAGGCATGGGGATCTGAAAAAACAGTGACAATTCATTTGCAGGTGTGGGGGCCAACTTTTGCAGCCCTATATGTGTATTTGGGAACTATCTGCTTTGGGAAGTGTACAATCTCTGTCACTTAGCAACCACGCTCCCTCTTCTTGGAGTAGCAGGAGGATGCTCTGTGCATGCATGTGCACCAGTAATCTGGTTTTCAGACCACAGAAGGTCTTGTTGTGATACAGTCAGCCAGATCACACACTGTGATATTTTCCAGATGATCAATCCATTTAGATTCAATGCAGGCAAAATCTCAACCAGCTCCTTTTAATGTTCTGTCTCTAAGCTGAAAGTGTTTGAGATCATAGTTTGCTGGAACAAGGAAGGGAGTATTACCTGGGCAGTGAGTTCCTAGCCCAAGTTTGTACTGAAGAGCCTTTTGCAAACTGTGTAAAGGGAAGTATACACAATGCTGCCTTAGAACAGAGGGAAATGTGGAGAACTTACAGCTGCAGAAATGAAGAGTCATTACTGTTTTGAGAGACTGAAAGGCCATCACTTAATTGGTTAAGAAACACACAGGGTTCACACGATTTTCTCTCTGGACGTTTGTCAGAAGTGCAATGAATCAGCAGTGAGCTGGTTATGTATCCTTGTGCTTGTAGTTCCTACAGGGGTGCATGTTCGTCATCCAGCGCTGATGGGTCTGAGCTGTACACTAGATGGTGCTTGCACAACACAGGCAGCAAACCTGTGTCTGTCTCAAGATGTGTCAGCAGCTCCTCCTCAAGTGTTTTCTGTGATGAGCACTCTGTTCCATTAAGTGGAGCCCTGTATAAAATACAGAAGGTTCATGTGTGATGTAAAAAACTGTCTATTTGCTATTTCACTGACCAAAGCAATAAAGAGAGAAAATTACTTGTTTTCATATCTAGAGATATGTTTGCACATGCTTCTGTATATACACATATAGTCTTGACGTCTTCAAGTTTCTAAAGACAGAGACTTGCTGTCGTGAAGCCTTTTTTATATTACCTTTATTAAAGTGATACACATGCACAGAACTGAGATGAAAGGAGGCGCTCTCTACTGTATGTGTGTACAGCACACAATACCACTCAAGTCTTAACTGGAATCTAAAACCTACCATGAACTATCATAGATTTCTGAAAAGGAGAAATAAAGAAAAAAAGAAATAAAAGGACACATACCTTCCCTATTTCATCAGCATTGTCTCAGAAAAGAAAAGAAAAAAGTAAACACTGAATGTTGAAGGAAATTATCCCTGTGAATCATAAAAGTAAAACACATATTGTGTAAGAGCTTTTTATATAGCCCTGGGACATATGAGAAACTAAACAGAAGAAAAGCAGAATCAATCATTTTTATAATTCCGTGTGGTCTCTAAATGATGTATATTTTGACAAAGTTTTTGGGTTTATTCAAAAATAAAAATAAAAATGATTCAAAAATTACTGATAATAATTCAAGTGTCGATATAATATATATGCTCATCCTATACCAGCCCAAGTAGGATAAATGTGCCACCTGGATATACCATATATTGATTGTCAGTCCTTTGTTTTTAAAGTCCAGACATAGTAATTTACAATAATCCAATATCCCAGATATACTTTTAACTCAAATTTTTTTTTAAGGTTCTTATTTTTTTATTTCAGTCATGTCTGGAGGTTCATATACCTGGAATGTAGTCTACAATCAAATGTGATTTCTTTCAATTTCTGCACATTTGAGGAAGGCTGGATTTTGGGCAGGGAAAGAGAAGTGGATAGCAGGGCTAGAGGAATAAGGATGGCCAGAAAGAATAAAGAAATGGAGCCAGGTTTGCTTGGATTTGTGCCAAAATGTGAATCCAAAGATTCCAAATCAAATTGTGCTGCAAAACACACCAAAAGAGAGCTCTATAACAGTTTCTTCAATCTTCTTATACCCAGATTCATTGTACTCCAGGTGTTTATAAGAGGAACAGTGGTGGCTAGCAATACACTGCACTTAATTAAAAGGAATAGGAGGTAATGATGATTAGGGTAGTGGGTACAGATATTCCTGCAAGAGTTTTGGAGCTGTATATTGAGGCCCAGTTGCTGAAGGTATAACAGAAGCAGAAAAACAAAAACAGTATTATCAAATGGATTCTCAAGACACAGGATATGCCAGGCACTTCATCCAGGTGTGTTTTTACACCAGCTTGCCATGTTGAATTGAAGGGAAGCTAAGTTTGCCAGTGATATTAAGTTGGGAGTCAACTCCCTCAAGGGCAGAGAGGTCCTGAAGAGAGACCTTGACAAATGACAGAGATGGGAAATCACCAACTGTATGAAGTTCAATAGTGGATAGTGCCAGATGGGGGCAACCCAGTGTATGGAGAGAGTGAGATGCTGGAAAGCAGGGCCAGGGAAAGGGACCTGTGGTCCTGGCCAGTGGCAAGCTGAACATGAGCCAGCAGTGCCCTGGCAGCCAGGAGGGACATCCCTGTGCTGGGGGCATCAGGCCCAGCTTTGCCAGCCGGGCAAGGGAGGGGATTGTCCTGCTCTGCTCTGGCCTGGGGCAGCCTCACCTTGAATACTGTGAGCAGCTTTGGGTGCCACAGTATAGGAAAGAGATTAAGGTTTTACAGGGTGTGCAAAGGAGGACTATGAGGAAAGGGAAGGATCCAGAGGCAAAACAATATGAGGAGTGATTGAGAGCTCTTGGTCTGTTCATCTGGAGAAGAGAAGGCTGAGGGGGGACATCATCACTGTACATAATCATATATATATATATTCTGTGTATTTCTCATGAGAAGCAGCAGAGGCGCAGCCACTGATCTGTTCTCTGTGGTGAACAGTGACAAGACATAAGGGAACGGCCTGAAGATCAGTCATGGAGGTTTATGCTGGATGTTTGGAAAAGGCTCTTCCCCCAAATAGTGGTTGGACACTGGAACAGGCTACTCAGGGCAGTGGTCACAGAACCAAACCTGACAGAGTTCAAGAAACATTTTGACAACTCTCTCAGGCACACAGTGGGATTTTTGGCATGTTCTGCTCAGGGCCAGGAGTTAGACTTTGACGACCCTTGCAGATCCCTTCAAGAACAAGACTCTGTGATTCCATGATCATCCTACTTTAATTTTTCTAAAATCCCAGGAGCTTCATTGTTTTCACTGAGAAGCAAGAATGTGCTTTTAAATGGGGCAAGACATACTATCTTCCAAGTGGCTGACCATGGAGTAAGGTCATGCCAGACTATGTCTGCATCTGAATTTTGTTATTTAGAGAAGTAACAACACCTGTTTCTCATTTATGCTGAAGAACTAGCTCCAAACCTGGCTGCTATACTTCCATTTGAATCCAGGAGGAGTCAGACGCCAGGTGCTGGCTTTTGCAGCTCTGTTTCAGAGGGAGTTAGCTTGGTTTATTATACACTGTAGATGTTTGAGTTACAGGCAGCCCTGCTTTCTTGTCCTGTTCCCCCCACATTCATCCAATCTGCCAGACTTTCCCCATCTCCCCACCACATTCTTGGTTCACATTGGGAGACAAGACATCTAAACTAGTAAAATCTAAATGTATCTAAGTAAAGTCAACTCTTTCCCAGACCTGCAGGAAAATCAAAAACTGGGGGCTGAATGTTTATGTGGAGATAGATTTTGGGAGGAAACAGGGAGGAGGCACACGGACAAGTCACATCCAGAGTTTTTGTGACTCAAATTCAGTAAATGTGTCATGTCAGTCATAGGAAAAACTTGTGCCCTGCAGCCGGAGCTGAGGTGTCTGGACTATCTCAGGTTGGCAACTCTTTCATGTTGTTGTTGTTGTAACCTGTGCAGCTGACAGTTAATTAAGCAAATGAATAGATCTTACCGTGGCAAAAGAGGCACACCCATGTTTTTCAGAGGGTGCACTGAATCACAGACATTGCCATTTCACTGTTTGTGTCCAGTGGAGGGGTGTGTGGGGGAGCTCATAACCTGCAGCAAGGCAGTTAAAATAATCGATGAGTGGATGTTCAATCCCAAGACAGGGACGGGGAGGGGAGGGAGGAGGAGGGTGTGGGAAGGGAGAGAGAGAGACAGAGAAGAAGGGAGGGAGGGTGTGGTGGCTAGGGAGAGGGGGAGGGAGGCGGGAAAGGTGCTGATTTCAGCCCTGTAGCGTCAGGATTGCGTCAATTTGGGTTTCAACCACGTACTCAGTCTCAGAGCGGAGCTCCTCAGAAGAGTCAAAACAGGAAGGGGGTTGCAAATCAGTGTGCAAAGGGGAGGACCGAAGGTTCCCCTCCCCCCTCTCCTCCAGTCCCTTCGCAGCCTCCTCCTCCACTGTACCCACTGCTCGTGTCTCTGGGTTTTGGGTGGTTTTTGTTGTTGTTTCCTTTCTTCCTCTCTTTCTAATTTTTTATTTTATTTTATTTTATTTTTTAACCGCTCTGGCAAAGACAGTTAACCGGGCGCCGCGAGAGCGAAAAGCCAGGGGACAGCAGGACAGTGCGCTTGGTGCCCCGGGCGGGTCGCTTGGCATCCGGGGAGGCGGCTAGCTCGTCCCGGACAGCGGCTCCAGCACCGCGGACAGCGGCTCCAGCACCGCGGACAGCGGCTCCAGCCCAGGACAGCGGCTGCAGCACCGCGGACAGCGGCTCCAGCCCAGGACAGCGGCTCCAGCCCCGCGGACACCGCTCGCCACCAACATGGCTCCGATAGCGGACAGCCGCCAGCAGTTGGGTAAGCGCGTCCCGGCTCCCAGCACTCGGGGCCGGGAGATGCTCCTCTCCCCTTCCCGGGAGAAAAGCAGCTTCTGCTGAGCCTCCCGGTGCCTCCCAGCATGCAGCTTGTTGGGAGGGACCTGGTTTTCCCCCCAGTTCTCTTCAGGTCTCAGAAGTTGTGTGAATTTGCTTTCTTTCCCTAATCTCTCTTCCTTCCTCCCTCCCCGTTCCTTTTCCCTGCTAAAGTACCGGAAGAGGTAAAGAGATTTTTGTAGGTGCGGTTTTGGATGAGAGAGGTTTGGGGTTGTTTTCTGTGTCTCTGTTAAAGTAACGTGTATCAAGAGTTAGATGATGTAAACGCATCTTGTGCCACAGAGAAAAATCCTTGTTCAAGTTATTCTTTGAATAATTGTCACTCCTTTTATATTTATTGTAGGTGAGTTGTTAGTTAAAGTGAAAGAACAGTGCTAGGAAGATGAAAATACAGGATTTCAGTGTTTTTAGCTAACAGCTGCATCTTATACAAACCCGGTTTCATTGAGAATAACAAAGATGACAATGAACTTTTTAGTTTTGTCATTTCTGTGGATGTAGTGTGGTACCAGAAGTTTCAGAAACAGTCATGTATGTGCACTTATAAAATGCATACATAAGTTACTTTAGTCAGAAAAGCAGTAAGAGGGAACATTTCTGAACTCTGCTTTACAAATATTGGCTCTAGCCCACATTATGGTTGCTTTAGCAGTGGTTTGATTAAAGGATCGTTCCACTGACTTAGTGAAGAGACTCCAGATTCATGTCATATAACTGGAATAATAACTTCTCCCAGAATCAAGTGATGTTTTCTATGAATGCACTGCCTTGAATGTTAACCAATTGATTACGACAAAAGCAAGAAATTAATGTTTTGACACAATTAGCTTAAAGTATAAAATCATTTTAGTTACCATTTCATCTTCTTTCCTATTCCACCCACTTGAGGTTTCTAACCACACTTGTGACATCATGCTTGTCTAATTACTTATTTAAGAAAGATAATTAATATTTTAAACATCATATTGATTCTACCATTACTTTCAGTGTTGTAGAATTAAAGTAGAATATAATATCCATTACTATAAAAAGTCTTATCTCATGAGAAAGTATTGTAAATGTACAAACAATTCTTAAATGATAATAACGTATTCTGATTAGTTTTCAATTACTTTTAGCTTTCTATTTTTATGCCATGTATATTTACATTTCTGTAGCCCAGGGAATTCTTGAAACTGAAAACCACATGCTTAAGTTAAGGAAAAATAGTTTTTAGTTATGTATATGGTTTTCAGTCATTTCATTAAGTTCTTGCAATTAAGTATATAGACTTGTACAGCTTGTAGGTGTCAGAAAAGTGGATTCATAAAAAATTAATAGCCAGGCCTGATCCTTTCAGTACTGGAACATTATGTCCTACTTTGCTCTGATAGTATTGTTGTGGATTTTTTTTTTCTGAATCATCCCACTATAAAGCAAAGTTGTATTGGCAGCACATTTATCTGCCCAGCTTTTGCCTGGATGAATCTGGTTTAGTAATACAGGGGCATAGCTTTTCTTTACTCATCCAGAACGACCAGGGAGAAACAGAACTCTTACATAATTGCCTTTATGCATAAACAATGTCACGACATTAATATTCTGTTGGACATCCAGGGTTGCAGGTAATAAAGATTGAGCTCTGATTGTTATATTGTGGGAGGTTTAAACTCACTTAGTAATGTTACTTATGGGAAAAATTGGATTTCTAATTAGTTGTGCTCATTTACCCTTTGATGCATGCTTTGAAGGGCTAATGATACTCCGTATGTAAATAATATATCCACATGGCAATGGAGGATGTGACACTTGTTTAAATTTCTCTTTATTCAGTGTAAGTATAGGATTTATATTAGAACTGTAGAGAATTATATTTCAATGTTTTTTCTTATGTACTCCTCAGAAGTATTGACCCTTTCTGTAAACTCCCCATAAGCTTTGCTTCAGTATCTTAAATGTAAATCTTAGTGGTTATCAATGATAAACTTAACATGATTTTTTCAGCCTTGAACTCACATGTGCTACCTAATGTCACATCCATCTGCAAAAGATGCTATGTAATTATTCCAAATTTTCTTGATAGACTTCCTCCTGCAAAGTATTGAAAAGCCCAGTGAAACTCTTAAGTGTTATAACCTCCAATTAAACTCACTTCTTTCAAGAGATACCTCCAGGCAATTATGGGATCAGACCATAAAAAATAGCTAATTGAGTGTATAAAGTATTCTAGGAAACACTATAGAAAGCAGATGATGTATCTATATGTAATGTATGTTTCAGAGTGTGTTTTAGCTAACCAACAAACCTCCGTAAACCCAGAGTTCAAACCAGCTGAGAGCTGGTATTATTCACAAGCATATAAGCTCAGAAACAACACATAGAGGGTTGAGACTGTAGAGAAATTACAAACAGTGATTTTTATTAGGATGGGAATAGTATTTTCCTCCCTAATTATCCGTGTATGGAAAAATACTAGCATAACCAGCGTGCCTTAGAGTGGGACTGCACATAGATGCCTGCAGGTGGCGAACAATGTGTACAATGCAGAGCACTTCCAGTCAGTCAATCCTGCTGATATCACCATCTCATATCAGTTTGTTTCATTAAATTATTGCTTTATTAAATATTGTGCAGAATTCAAGGTACTGCTGCTTATGTGCTTGTTGCTATTTATTTGATTTGCAGATGAAATTCCTACAGTGGTTGGGATCTTTAGTGCATTTGGCCTTGTCTTCTCTGTCTCCCTCTTTGCTTGGATCTGCTGCCAACGCAAATCTTCCAAGTCCAATAAGACCCCTCCATACAAGTTTGTCCATGTTCTGAAGGGGGTTGATATTTACCCTGAGAATCTCAACAGCAAGAAGAAGTTTGGAGCCGATGATAAAAGTGAAGCAAAGAACAAGTCAGCAATGCCAAAGAATTCTCTCCATCTTGACCTGGAGAAGAGAGATCTAAATGGCAATTTCCCCAAAACAACCACAAAAATGCAGGGCTTTCCAGATCTTGAAAATTCATCTCCTAAGCACTTTGCAGAAAGGAAGAAAGATTCGGTATCCCCTGATAGCTTAAAATCCATCACTTCCCTGTCATCTGAAGATAAACAAGACAAGCTAGGAACTCTTTTTTTCTCTTTAGAGTACAACTTTGAGAAAAAAGCATTTGTAGTGAACATCAAAGAAGCTCGTGGGCTGCCAGCAATGGATGAACAGTCAATGACTTCTGATCCCTACATCAAAATGACAATCCTGCCTGAGAAAAAGCACAAGGTGAAAACCAGAGTGCTGAGAAAAACCTTAGATCCAGCTTTTGATGAGACTTTCACGTTTTATGGGATCCCCTACAGCCAAATTCAAGACCTAACACTTCACTTCATGGTCTTGAGCTTTGACAGATTTTCCAGAGATGATGTCATTGGAGAAGTCGTCATCCCCCTCGCTGGAATTGAACTCTCAGAAGGAAGGCTGCTAATGGACAGAGAAATCATCAAAAGAAATGTTAGGGTAACATCTTTTTTATTCAAAGTTTGAAAATGTTTTGATAGGGTTAGTTATGATTTTGTAACGCTGCTGCCATCTTGGAAAGAAAAGCCAAAAAGCTCACCACACAATTCCTGAGATGCTTTCCTAATGGCAGTGTGAGGAAACCATTACACATATGCAATTGAAAAAAAAACCCAACCAAAAAAACCAACAAAAAACAAAAACAAAAACAAAACCAAAACAAAACAAAAACAAACAAAAACAAAACCAAAAACAAAACATAAAAAACCCCAGCAAACATTTGAAATAAATTGCTAATGTCCTAAGCTCTAATTTCTTATTCATATGGTCCAGCAAGTTTGAGTGGGCCCATTCCAGTTAGCTCAAGCAGATTCAACCCCCATTGATTTGCTTTTAATTGCTTTTAAATGAAATAATAAAAATATTTCTGTATTATTGCCTTTCTCCTCCATCCCCTTTTATATTTGACATCATTCTTTCTTAAATCTTACTGAAGTCAATGGAAATATCAACTGCATGAGTTGTGTAGCACATTCTTAAGGAATGTAGGTAGTCTTTAGTTAGGAAAGTGGGACCTGCTAGAGACCACATTGTTGATGTTGTAGCATGTTCTTGCATGTTGGTGCTGCCACCACCTTGTCTCTCATGAATTGTGATACAGGCTACAGCTTTAGTAAAGGAAAGTAAGGGTAAAACCATCGACCTGCTGGAGTTACCAACAAAACTTCCTGACTTTACTGGGGCAAAAATATTTCATGCTGTGTTGTCTCAGTTCAGAATTTAAGGGTCATTTACACCCCAGCTGAACCAAAGAAACGCACAGGCGTCACACACACACGCCTCTTAAACCTCTGCTAAAAAAGTGCAATGTGTATTGATGTTCAGCATGATTGGTTTCAAATGACAAGCATACTGCCAAATAAAATAAATGTCTACTAGGCAACATACCTATATCTAATACTGTTATTTTGCAATTCTATCTCTATAGAGAAATATAAGTATGTCACTGATCTTCGGTTGATAACTTATTGAATTTTCTGGTATATAAGGTACTATCTTCTCTTGTTTCCCTTGCCTTTCTTCTCTCTTTGAAATAAACTACTTTTGCAAATTCAAATCAAACCATCATGGAGAAAATCTTTGATCTCACCTTTATTTCATGTATGTTATACTGCTTTAGAGAGTGTCAGGGGATAAGATTTCACTGACAGTTTGAATTTTTCCTGTTTAAAATAATTCACCAAATATTTTTCTTTACTTGTACTAGATTTTTTCCCCCCCAATATATCTTTATGGAATTTTGCTTTGCTTAAGATAATTTTCTTTTTTAACTGACATTTTTTTTTTCCTCAGGGTTTTATTTCTACTCTCCAAAGATAATGATGTAGTATCAAAATATATTGTCCATTTATTTTTTTATTTTTGTTCAGTCTGATAATCAATCATAGGAAAAGTTATATAACTAATGTAGTGGGAAGTTATATTCACTATGTAAACCAGAATAGCTCCGTATGTTATGTTCTTTTACACAGTTTCAAAGCATACACTTCTGTGGCATTTCATAAACCTTTTTAAATCTAGTTTAAAGCTTGGTCAATATAAGTGCTTATAAATAGTTTTATTCAATTTTTTTTTTCTTTAATTTCCTCAGAAATCATCTGGCCGTGGAGAATTACTGGTCTCTCTCTGTTATCAATCTACAACAAACACTCTCACTGTCGTTGTTCTAAAAGCCAGGCATCTACCTAAATCTGATGTGTCAGGATTATCAGGTAATGGTTTTAATAATGAATATGCCCTAAGAATACAAAACTGAATGACAAAAGACAGTTGAAATGTGACATTTCAAAGACTAAAAATATTCCATAAATGCAGAAATGGTGTTTCTATTATTTACAGCCTATTCATTTTATTCATATCTAGGTCAATTCTTTATTTCCAGGGTATGCATTTTACAAATTTGTTCTTCAATCACATCAAAAAAGGGTGACATCTGTTAGCAGTGGAAACCAATGAGTTTTATGATTGTCTTGAACAGAACCCATCTGCCATAAGCGTGGGATGTTGTTTGCAGATACCGAAAGCTTTTATTTATGACAAAAAAAAAAAAAAA
>WAAE01021644.1:0-15975 GCA_013400495.1 Nicator chloris
TATATATATACTTGCACACTTAATAAATGCTTACACACCACAAAGAAAAGCAGCATCAGCACACTGACTGGATCTACAGAAACACCAGGGGCAGGGATACACAGGGCAGAAAGAGTAGGAAAGATTTTGGAATATAAGTTCTCAGCAGAAAGGGTTTTCATTCTCAAATTCCTGAGTCACTCAGTGGTGCAAGAGCTGAACTTGGAAGGGGATATGATGTAAGGGCAGAGGCTCAAACCAGAGGATCATCTGCTCCATCATCCTGTCTATAGCACCAGCAAAACCAGGCACCTGGACCTGTGTACAGGAGACACAGGATATGACATTTTCTCTATTTTCCCCGTGCTATTTACTCAGAATCCAACAACACTTGCATTTTCACCTGCAAACGGCTGTTTTCTCTGTATTTACTCAATCTCTGTGTGAGTACCAACAACGAGCTCCTCTGGAACCCAAGCACCCAGGGCATCCTTTGGTGGAAGCTCTGCACAGCTCATCCACACGTGGTGTGAACAAGGGGCTGGTTTGCTCTGGTGGGTTTTAACCACTCTGTTCCTCTTTCCTGCTCATAAAAAGCACTGCACAGTCAATCTCCACAGTGATCAATCCATTGAACACACCCCTCTTCCCCTCCCCAGTCCCAGTCATGTCTTCTTAGGCTGAAGTGCCTCAGCCAACTTAATTGTTCACAGCCCAGGAGCCACCTCCTGCTTTTGATCATCCTTGTTTCCTTTTCCTGACCCTTTCCAGCTGTGTGGGGTCATTTTTGATGTGGCAGAGCCACACACAGCATTCAGGATGCTGATGAGTCCCATATTTATAGAGCTGTGCCATGAGGCTCCTCTGCTCTGTTTGCCATTCCTCCCTCAATATCTAATATCTGACCTCCCTTTTATCTATGACTCTGAATTAATACTTTTACAGAACTTTATTGCTCTGTCCTGAATTTTCCTAGATTTACCTTGTTACTGAGAGGTATTGGGCAGTATTTTCACTTCATGTATGAAGGTTTCACCCCTGTTAACCACAAGAGTCTCATCTACGTTTAATTTTGAGGGATATCTCAAAGGCAAATCACAGAAGACCTCACAAGATCTTTCTGCATGTCTCTGAAGCCAGCCCTCACTAGGCAGGAAAGTCCTACTGCTACAGACTAAAGCTGGTTTTACCAAGAGGAGTTAAGATGGTAGTGGTTACAGCCATCCTAAAAATTGACATGAGATCATGGTTAATAAAGATCATTTAAGGATGTTCGCCAGGAAGACAAGGCCAGCACAAACTTTTTACTTCAGGAAAAATCTGAAGTACATTGAAACAAAAGAAGCAAAGTTTCTTCCTTTTGTTCTTCCATTTGTAAGGAAAAGATATCATTTTTACAGTGCTCTAATGCACTGATACTTTTTTTTGGTTAGGTTATGGTTTTCCACCAGTTATTTTTCCAGTGACAACGCATTTTCAGTTCCCATCCTTGTCAGGAGACTGGAACAGGTCTGCAGCTCTTTCAAGTAACTTATGGCAAAAAATCCCAAACAAACCAACCACAACACTCACCCCAAAGCCCTTTGAGATGAGGGCAGCTCCAAAAGTTTTTTAAATTAAGGCACATTCCAAAGAAGCAGCCAGCACTTCCCACTGTTGTCTCCATCCCAGCCTTGGGCAGCCAAAGAGCCTGCAGAAAGCTCAGTGCCACTGGTGCAAGAAGGTGTCACCCTGCTGAGGATCCCTGTGCTTTCCCTCTGCAGGGTGGGAAATCTGAGCTCAGCAAGCAGGGGATGGGTTTGGCTCTAACAGCTGAGAGGGGAGCTGACTGCAGCACTCAGCTCTGAGAGTGCTTTAAGGTGTTTCCATTCCCCTCCAACACCAGGCTGGGCTGAACCTCCACCAGCACCAAGAGGTCTCTCTTGGCACCTCACAGCAAAGTTCAATAAACTGCTGAGCGTCCTCCTCGAGCACAGCCACGCTTTGTGCAACAAACCTGTGCTGCAAACCTGTGTAACACCTGTGCAACACCAGCTGTGCTACAAACCTGTGTAACAACACCTGTGTAACAACACCTGTGCAACAAACCTGTGCTACAAACCTGTGTAACACCTGTGCAACAACACCTGTGCTACAAACCTGTGTAACACCTGTGCAACAACAGCTGTGCAACAACACCTGTGCAACAACACCTGTGCAACAGCTGTGCAACAACACCTGTGCTACAAACCTGTGTAACAACACCTGTGCAACAACACCTGTGTAACACCTGTGCTACAACACCTGTGCTACAACACCTGTGTAACACCTGTGCAACAACACCTGTGCAACAACACCTGTACAACAACACCTGTGCTACAAACCTGTGTAACACCTGTGCAACANCTGTGCAACAACACCTGTGTAACAACACCTGTGCAACAAACCTGGAAATCTGGTGAGTTATCAACTCCCACAGCCCATTACAATGAAAATCTCCTTTGTGCCTCAGCACTGCTGTCAAGGTCACAGGCCTTGAGCCACCGAGAACCAACCAATACTCTGCAAGCCCAGAATATCAGTGCTGGGACATGGGTAATTTAATAATTGCTGTCTAACTGCTGATAATTCAATCAATGCAGCAGCACTGCAAGGGAATGCTGCCATCAGCGGCCTGAGCCAGGGGAGGGCTTGGGGATAACTCCACTGAGGTGTGATCAGATGGTCCAGTCATTTGTAGCTGATTTAGTTTATTTAATAAAATGTCTCCGTTAAGGTTCGGTCAAACAGGTAAAAATATGTCAGTGCAGTCAGAAGAACAGAAAAAGGGGGAATCCTTTTATAGCCAAATTTCTCTAGAAGCAAATATCCCACTGAAATACAACAGAGTTCTCTTCTGCCAGTGGGCACCATTTTGGATCATTAAACAGACAGAAATTAAACATCTTCAGCTAAAATTGAGCTTCTGGTCTCTCCCAGCAAACCTTTTCACTGAAGATTTCAAACACACGAAAACGTGACCAGCAGCCAGGGATCAGAGTGTGTTTGTACAGGAGAGATGAGGATCTTCTGCAGCCTTAAATAATTTTGCTAAATAGATGAAGATAGAAAATAGAGATTTAGAACCACTATGAACAGCCTGACAACATCTTACCTGTTTGAGAGGATCCTAATGATGGACACTGTCATTAGTTTAATTAGATGAAGGTACCAAGGACACCTCATGCATGATTTTATTGCTTACAACTAAATAGCAGTTTAACTGACAACCTGGCACTAAATTAAGCCAGCAGAGAAAAAAACCCCAGCATGGTGACACAAAAGATTATTGTCTGATAAAGGGGAGGGAGGAAGGAAAAAAAAATGAAAGAAAAAAAAATAAAAGAAAACCAAGTAGTAAAAGCAAATTAAGCAGGCCAGAGTGCAGGAGCAGCCTCACATCCTAACGCTGCCTTCAGAAATCAAACTAATTTTTAAGTTATGGAAGAACAATGTGCAAATTCCTCCTGTTCTGGATTTGTATCTAAAGCAGCAGAGTCTTCTCCATTTTCGGGGTGGAGCTGGAGCTCCCACCCCAGCCCCTTCCAGGTGCCAGGAGCAGCTCATTGTTCCCTTTCTGCACCCCCTTTTCCTGGGGACCCCTCTGGGCATGAGAGGTGCCACTTCCTCCCCAAATGACAGAGAGAGACACTAAAATCCCTCATTTGATAAATAATTAACTGTTACAAAGGAGCAATTCTGTTGATATGGAATGGAATGGTTTCACCCTTTTCACCACAAGCTTTAGTGGCCTCGGTGGAGCTTGGTCACAGGTTGGCCTCAGTCGTGGAGGCCTTTCCCAATCTGGTTGCCTCTGGGATGCTCTAGACTCAAAGTGTGTGTGTAATTCACACATCCAGAGCTTTTGGGAGCACAGTCAAGGAGTCACCAACCCACAAGTCCCAAAGTACGAAAATAAAATAATAAAATACAAATAACAAAAACTTACATATTGCTTACCCAGTTTGTTTTCAGTGAATTTCTCATACAAAACTTTTGCCTTTTTCCATGAAAAAGACTCCAACAGAATTAAGGCTGCTGCAATGCTGTGGCTGCCAGCTCTGTAATACAACACAGGTTTGGCACATTAGGAGCAGTTTAAAAGCTCTTCAAAGATCACAGTATTGAGAGTAGAGTGAGAATGGATTCATTTTGTACTAATTCTATCCTCATTAAACTGTTTTTAATCAGCCACACTTTCTATTCTTCCCATGAACCTGTGCAGGAAAAAGCCATCACAATTCTAATTAGTAATATTAGTGTTGTGTTTGGTAATCCACGTTCCACATTCTCATGGCCAGAACGCCCCAGAGCTCCTCTTCCCCAAGAAATCACAATTAATTTAATGACTCTGAAATCACCGACCACCACTTCAGCCCACTGAAAAATCCTGTCTGTGCTTTGAGAGCAGACACTGGGTAAGAGATCAGGGGAATCCCAACAGAGCAGTGTGCTCACAGTGCCTGGGGTGGGAGCTGACATCACTTCCACCACATGTCACCTAAGTTTGAGAAATGAATTAAGAAATCAGAATTTTTCTACAAACCCTTTAGGAATGCTCAAAAGTTATTCTTCTGCAGTATTGGGATGAATTACTTTAGATATATACAAATATACACCAAATAATTACTTGTTCCAAGGTTAGAAAAGAACTTCAACCCAGACATGGTGTCCAGTTGTCCCTTCAAAGAGAATCAAGCAAGCAAAGGTGCTGGACTCCTAAGTAAAATGTAAAAACCAAACAGCAGGAGCATGTGCTCTGCTATATAATAATTTCATGTTTGCCAAGAAAAATCCTGTATCCTCCTGACAAATGAACTCATTGAAGTGTGGCAAAGGAAGATGATGACAGTAGTGTTCCTCTGGTTTGGTACTGAAGTCAGTTCAAGTCTCACTGAGTTTATCTTGGTAATTTTTACTCTTTTCTGGCATTCCTGGTGCCCAGAACCTGACTTTGGAAAAACCCATCTGGCCCCTGGCAAACCCCTCACTGCAGATATTCAGGGGAGCTCCCCATGACATCCTGGTGCTGAGTCAATTCACGAGAGCTTCTCGAGATCCAAGCTGCTTTTGCCGGGTCCCTCTGCAGCTTCCAAGGCCTGGCTGTGTCGTGCAGGAGGCTCTGGGGTCATCAGCTGCTGCTGAGCTGCTCTGCAGGAGCTGCAGGCACAGAGCTGCTCTCGGTGCCTCCAGGGGTGCTCCCAGCACCAAGGTGCCCGATGGGGCTGCAGTTAATGCACTGCACACCTCCTGGCCCCCTGCAGCATCCCTGCCCCGAGCAGCAGGGGGGGCAGATCCCAGCTCTGGGGGTGCCCGATGGGGCTGCAGTTAATGCACTGCACACCTCCTGGCCCCCTGCAGCATCCCTGCCCCGAGCAGCAGGGGGGGCAGATCCCAGCTCTGGGGGCTCTGTGTGAGCAGCCCTTGCTGAGCAATCTCAGCTCCTGGTTGTGTGGTCACGGGCACCCCGATGAACCTGGCTGATAACCACAGATCATCCATAACCATCCCGAGCTGTTCACCCCCCTGAGGCAGCTCTGCACAAGGCAAACTGCCTCCTGGCAGCTCCAGGGTTCACCCAGCCGAGGCGGCTGCTCTGTCCTGGCAGGAGCCTTTGTCCTGCTGGAAGATCAGCCTTGCAGCCATTCTCCCAGGATGTCCCAGTGCAAAGCCACTCTGCAGAAAAGTCCCAGTGACACACCCAGGGTGCAGGAGGTGATACTCAGGGTGTCACCCCGAAACCTGTCAGTCCCACAGAGTGCTGTGGGTTTGCTGGTAATCCCAGGCAGCAGGCTGGGAGGCTCCCAGAGCATGGTGAGCTCTGTGGAAGCTGCATTTCAGTGCAGGTGGCCTGTGCTGCCCGTG
Organism: Nicator chloris; assembly: GCA_013400495.1. Classification (NCBI taxonomy): domain Eukaryota; kingdom Metazoa; phylum Chordata; class Aves; order Passeriformes; family Pycnonotidae; genus Nicator; species Nicator chloris. The sequence continues at coordinate 5,863 of WAAE01021644.1, forward strand.
TGACAGCTGCCACAGCAGCGTGTCACTGCTGCCACCTCCCCAACAGCAGCAGATTAAAGGGGTGCTGAAGATAATGCCTCTACTTAGCAGTGTGTGGAGACACTGGGAATTCTGCTTCTCCAGGCAGCCCCCAGTGCTTCAATCCTTCCCTGGGAAGAACATTTTTTAACAACCCATGTCTGGTTATTTAATGCCACTCTGCCATCAGCTCAGTATAGCTTCCAAAAAAAACAGAGAAGCAGGAAAGAGACTGAAAGAAAATAAAACATAAATCCTTTCTGTTGCCAAATTACCAAGAGATGGCAAATTTATTTATTTCAAAGACACTAAGAATAATTAGGTACACTGTAAAATTGTCTGGCTATTTCTATAGGGAGAGTTTTAATTTTGTGTTAGAACAAAGGAATTTCAGGCCATTTGAAAGGGCTTGGAGTGACAGGACAAGGGGGAAATGGTTCAAACTGCCAGAGGGCAGGGCTGGATGGGATCTTGGGCAGCAATTGTTCCCTGGCAGGGTGGGCAGGCCCTGGCACAGGGTGCCCAGGGCAGCTGTGGCTGCCCCTGGATCCCTGGCAGTGCCCAAGGCCAGGTTGGACACTGGGGCTGGGAGCAGCCTGGGACAGTGGGAGGCGTCCCTGCCATGGCAGGGGTGGCACTGGGTGGGCTTTAAGGTCCCTTCCAACCCAAAGAATCTTCTCAGAGCCACCAAAGCAGGTCCAGGTCAAGAGTAATTAGGGAAAGCCCAATAACACAGATTGCAGTAACTGCCATGGATTCAGACAGGAAAATGTCTGAACAGGATTTCAACCCCCCCACCTCTGCAGTGAGAACTCCATGTGTGTTTGCAGATCCATTCCTGTCCTGTCATTAGGAATTCCTCCAACACAAATGCAAAGACACAATGCAGGAAAGACCAGTTCACATCCAGGGTCACTTGACTTGCTTTCCTTTACTGCAATCAAGTTGAAAGCATTTAAAAACATCAGAAAATAAAATAGAAAATCCTATTGACTCGACAGCAAGCACCTACCTTCAGCAGCTTTAGCACCACTCAGGCTTAACTGAAATGTGATTAAGTTCTTGTTGCCATCATAAACTCAGTCTTACAGATTCAAATAAAACATTTGACTCCAGTAGCCTCTCAATGAAACCAGTGATTTCCTACAGAATGGAGCCATAAACGTGACAATTTTCCCTGCATTTTGAAAGATTATAGAAATAAAGCAGAAAAAATTAGGTTTTTGGGATATTCAATATGACACTGACTGCTAAATAGAGAGGTTAAGTTTGCATAGAATACAGTGCTCCTTTCTCTGAAATGCTTCAATTTAAGGACTGGAATTCCATGCAATGTCCTTGTAAATAGCCTGATGAAGATGTTTTAGAAGCCAGATACTTCTCTAAATGTTTTTAAGAAATTTTCCAAACATTTAACTCATTATTCATAATAAAAGGAAAACCACAGAGAAGTATAGGAATGAATTTTTGAGACCTCAGCCTTTCTTTCTGCTTCATAGAGGAAGCAATCATTCCATCTGAAATAGTGAAAAATGGTAATTTCACATCAATATAAACTTATGGTACAGATATATGTTACTAGATCTCACTGTATGCCCTCAATGAGTTGATGGTGTTGGCTGAATTTGTCATTGATGTTACTGAAAACTAAAGTCACCAGTTGTTTAGAGACTAAAACCAGGGTTTTAAAGAAATGACACCACACCATGTATGCCAGCTGTTTTGTAAGGCATATTTCAGTGCTCAGTGATTTATCCTACTGCAAGAGGCACATTCCCATAAAATCCAAACCTCTTAGAACTGTTCTGATTCAAGTCACAATATTCTATACAAATAGATCAAATGTCTTCCATTTAGAAATGGGAATGTCTAATTTCAGACAAGAGAAGTGACACCACCAGGCACTAACAGACTCTGTTAAAAACCATTAAAGATCACACACTTAATCTCAGGTTTGCGGCTGCACAGGTCTGTGACCTCACTGGTACCTTCCCTACCTGCATTCATCACCTGGGTCACTGCAAGGCCCCCAAATCTCTCCAGTTTGGGCATTGTTCCACTACCAAATCTGGCTCTGCTGTGACGTTGCTCCTCACTCCACACAAATCAAGCAGAGGCTTTTCCTGCCAGAGCTCAGCTGCTCTTTCCTTGTGCAATCCCTTTAGTCAGCCCTCCCTGCTCCCGTGGGCAGGGCAGCCAGCCTGCACTCACCTGCCCTAGTTATTGCTTCTTGTGCTCTGCCTGCAGAGCATCACCTGCTGCACTTCTCCTTCCCCTGTGCTCCATGGAGAAAAGACTGAACTTTCCATATCTGACACACACATGCTCTCCCAAAATAACAAACCTGCAGTGGCAGGCCAAGTACCCCTGCCAAGGATAAATAAAGGAGCTGCTTATGCTCCTGCCACATCAGAGAGCTGCTGGGAAAGACATCACTGCTCCTCTTTTCACACCCTCAGTTCAATCTCTGCAGCCTCCCCTAGCACAGCAAGTTCAGGAGTCATCCTGTGAGGTTTCCTGGAAGCTTTTGACAGCTCTGGCACTGCACAGTCAGTGGAGCAGCTCTCTGAAAGCTGCAGTGCTGCCTCACGAACAGCAAAGGTGGACATTCATCTTGGCTCCGATTTTCTTTGGTGCACAGGTCACATTTCTGCTTTAAAGCTATAGAAACACGAAGGGAAAAAAACAAATACAAAGCTTTGATCATATTTAAAGCTGGCAGCATTTGCTGTGAGAGCTGAGTTCACTCTTTGGGAAATGGCTGCAGCTACTTGGGGCCAAAATCTGTTTATCACTGCCCTGCTGTGGGCCCTGCTCCTCAGGCAGAGCAGCTCTGTCCATCCTCATTTGAGCAAGGCTTTCTGTGTGTTTGAAGCATTGCCCTTGTGTTTCATGAACCGTTTTTAGCAGTTATGGAAGAGTCTTGGGACTCCCAGACACTTCACAGCCCCATTACAGCTCATGTCCAACAGCTGCATAGGCAAAAGTAGCTCCTGATTTAAAGGGCTTAAGCATTTTCCTCAGCCAAACAGGGATCAACAAGTTGGATGGGGTTTCACTAAAATATTTGTCTGGCTCTAGAGCAGACACAAACACGTGTTGTTTGTCTGCAGCTAATTTCTCCTCTCACTTCTGCAGCGTTCCCGGCTCCCAGCGGGGAGGAGCAGCCAGGGGAGGTTCAGTCACAGGCACACGAGTGAATTGGCAGTGACACCCAAAGGCACACTGTCCTATGGCTCCAGGGAATGGAGCCCCCAGCTGCCTCCTGTCTGCGTGAGCCAGGCAGCACCAATCAGGGAATTATTGCTGAGGCCAACACCAGAAATCCTCACTGCCCAACAGCCATGGGGAATTTCCTGCAGCCTTCCCAGCCTGGAATGTGACACCCTCTGGATGGGAGCACAGCACAGGAGCCACGCTCTGCCCCTGCCCACCTCCTGCTCCTGAAATCCAGCAGCCCCCTGGTGTCCCTGCTGGTGTTACAGACAGAGCCCAGCTTGTGCACAAAAGATTAATGGGAGCTCTTTCCAGGAAATGCCAGCCCGGTGCTGAGGAGCACTGAGGTTTACAGAGCTCTCCCTGGGAGCCCTGGCCCAGCACCAAGGCAGTGAAATACTGTAAATGCAGGTTTGGCCCCCTGCCACCTGAAACCTCCATGGGACATGAGCAACAAGTCCCCAACACACTTAGCACAGCTTAACACATGTTCTCACCACGTTCCTGGCACCACTTGGTGGCACAGCCTCTGCTGGGAGTTTCTGACTTCTCCGAATAATTTTGGGGAGGGTGAAATTATAGCTCATGGTAGAGGATCCAAAGTACTCAGCTAGTGTTGTACCTGAAGATTTATCAGAAGATAAAGTGCTGAAGTGTGTGTCTGCCCTTACTCAGAGATAATAGGAAATGTAAAAAAAAAAGTACCTGCTACTCCTAGGGCTTGGGTTATTTACCAGCTGAGCACTTCCAAAGGCCCTTATGAGGGACAATTAATTCCCAACCCTCCCACTATGGCCTGATACATAATTTATAAGGTTATGGGAAATGTGTATTCATGAGACTTGTTTGGCTTTTGTCAAAAAGAACTGTGAAAAATTCTGATGGAACAATTTTCATTTCTGACACATTGTTTTCAGAGCTCATCCATGCCTGGGAATTGAGGGCTTTGGAGTTTTGTCTGCTGCAGATGTCACAGAGAGGAGAGGAGCTGCAGAGCTCCTGCTTTGCTGCTTTGTTGCTGCCAGTGACAGGAGACCTAAAGGAAAAACTTCTCCTGACACGGAACATGATGAGGAGATCCCCAGGCTGCTCTCCCACCGTGCTGCATTAGGAGAGTCGTGGCACAAGGCACTGGGGAGCACATGAAAAGAGGTGTGTTTATCACCAGGACTGCCAGGAAAATTGAACTTTCAGGAGAGGACCCTGGAATTGTTTAAAACAATAATAATGCTTCTAATGATTTTAAAATCTAGGTAAAAGCTATAGAGCTTAGTAATCCTGCCAAACAAAGGGAACATTTTCTTTTCAGACAGAATTTTTATTTAACTGCCTTCAATATGCACACTTACCCTTTTCACTGTATTTCCTTCATCCAGACATTTTTGTCTCTGGTTGCAACTGGCAGCATGACAAATTCAGTGGCAATTAAGGAACACAAAAGTCTTTAAAAAACACCAACTCCTCCTTTAGAAGAAAAATAACAAGACAAGGAAAAGCAGAGAAGCCATTTAGGTTCATGGTTAGCTGTCAGCACTGAAGTTAGTTGTAGTTCGTAGTTAAATTCATGGTTAGTTGAGCAGCACTGGAAACCTTTCAGCTTTGGTCCCTGCCTGAGCTAGACATGACCACAGTGGAATTTGTGAACTTCCCTGCCCAGGAGGTTTGCCAAGATTGCTGTGAGCAGGCAGGATGTATTTGCCTGGAGAATGGAAATATCCCTCCTTTCCCTCCACTGCACGGTGTGACCGTAACAGTATTGTTTTATTTGCTCCACCTTCTAATCTTCGTTTCAGCAGGTGTAAAGCACCCACCCCAGGCTCTGGTGTCACAGCCAGCTCACCTGGGTGCCCTCAGCTCCAGCAGGGCTCCAGCCCCACTCTGAACCCCCTGGCCCGACTGCTCCTCCAAAACCCCGGCCAGGGAAACCACAGCTGGCTCTCGTGTGTGCTGCTGAGCACAAAGAGAGGGGAGGGGAGGAGAGGAGAGGATTTAGATTTAGCAATCTAAATCTCAATTTGTCTAAGCCAAAGGATTGCTTTGGGTCACGTGTCCTCTTTCCAACAGACATTGCTTTCCCTGAATCAATGCACTTTCTGAACATGAGACAGGATATTTTGTGTATCACTCCAAGTGGTATCTCCTATCAACAACATATTTTAAAAATGTATTAGTAATTACACCCAGTTTATTTAAAAAAACCCCAAAAATAAAGTTTTTCAACCTTTCCTGTCCTTTTTTTCCTTTAAATCAATCACATCACTTTTTAAAAATATTCAGTATCCCCTAAATATTAAAAAAAACCTTCCTAGTTTTAATCTAGTAAACTTCCTCTATATAATTTATAACTTATCTAAAATAAAAACTAAAATTTCCAAGAGAACTGATAAAACTCCTAAACCAAAAGGAAACCCAAATTTAAAAAACCTAAGTAGTATAAAAAATAAAAAAATATAAACAAAACCCTAAAAAAATTTTATAACCCTATAGTCTAAAACTTTCCACATAAACAAATTCAAAACCCAACTAAAATAACAAAATACTTAAAAAAACCCCTACCATAATAACTCTAAAAAAAAAAGCTCATTACAATAAACTAAGCCCTAACCTATACTCATCACACACTGCTAAATACTATAAAACAACAAACAAAAACAAAAAAAGAAATCCACAACTACCCCCATATCCTACTACCCAATAATAGGAAATATCCTACTACCCACTAATAGGAAATATCCTACTACCCAATAATAGGAAATATCCTACTCTTGCCTTTTCCCAGGGTACCCTGGTCACTCTACCCTGTCCAAGGCAGGATCTGACATTCCTTTCCCCAGGCAGAGCTGCCCTGTACCCCACAAACACACCCAGCTGTTTCATGTCCTCACTGCCCCAAAGCCCTCCCACACAGGGCAGGAATTCTCCTGGTACTCCACAAAGCCCTGAATTTCACATCATTAATGTGATCCCAGCAGTTCTTTTACTCCCCAGACAACTCTCTCCTCCTACACAATTCTCCCAATCTCCTCTCTGCTGCTAATTTCAACTTTAGCATTAGCAAACTCCTCTGCTGTGTTCCCATCCTGGGTTCACACCACTGAAGAAAGCACTTTTGTGATCCCAAGCCCTTTATTTCAAGAACTCTGTGTCTACTCTCCTTTCATCCAGAGCTCTCCCTGGCTCCCCATCTGTGTGAATTCACAGTTCAGATTTGATCAGCTGAAGGAACCTTCTCCCCCTGTGCAGCCAAATCAGCTCCTTGGATATAGGCACGCCAGAAATTCACATCCAGAACGCTTCTGCCTCACCTTAGAGATCAGACCAATCCACTCTGAACTGCTTTCCATTGCTCTGTGCCCCACTGCCTTCCCTGCCAGTTCCTTCAGGATTTGTTCTTTAACAACACTTGGCCAGCCAATTCCTCCCTCCTTTTTAATATAAAATATTAATCCTCCACTTCCTGCCTTTGCATCATACCTAGTGATAGCCATATCTTTATACACAGGGCTGCCAACCCTGTCACTCTCCTGTCCAGGTGCTGGGTTATGCACTGTCCTGCTTCCTCAAACACCAGGAAAACACTTCATTTGTTTTCTTTTGCCTTTTATTTTTTGTCCTTATCTCTCGCCAAAGCAAACTCCTGCCCAGTTACAGCCAGGAGAAAATGCATTTCAGGATCCAGTTCCTTGCACTGATAGAAAGATATCTTGTGAACACCTGTTCAGAACCAAAGGGCTGTGTCTCCTCTCCTCTCCTCTCCTCTCCGCTCCTCTCCTCTCCTCTCCTCTCCGCTCCTCTCCTCTCCTCTCCTCTCCGCTCCTCTCCTCTCCTCTCCTCTCCGCTCCTCTCCTCTCCTCTCCTCTCCGCTCCTCTCCTCTCCTCTCCTCTCCGCTCCTCTCCTCTCCTCTCCTCTCCGCTCCTCTCCTCTCCTCTCCTCTCCTCTCCCTTTTGTGTTTCTTTGTGCTCCCCAGAATGTTATCTCTTCATTCAAGAGGTTAATAAGGAAGGACTGGTTTTTATTCTCCTGGCTGAGAGGGATCTTTTCATCTCTGAATTTTGCAAATGTGACAAAGACACAGCAACGAGAGAACTTTGAGGGAGATTACTGGGCCAGCCTTTCCTCATCTGCTGCCTCAGGCACTCAGATATTTATAAAGAAACAAAAGTGGAAATATTAAGTTTCAAGAGAGTAGTGACAAAGCCTGAGAACTATTTCTGTACTGGGCACGGTTCAGGAGGCATAAAGACATTGTGTCTGAGCTAAAGAGAAATCTGGGGAACCAAAGACATCTTCATTAGCAGCTCAGTGTAAACACTGCAATTCTGCACCTTCCCAGGGAACAGGCAGTAAACAAAGGGAGCTGTTCTGGCCCTGCCTGTGCAGGGCTTGCATTCACTGCTCTGCACCCAGCCAGGCTGGGCTGCTCACACAAAATGACACAAAGGGGCTGGCTCTGCATCACTGCAGCTTGCTTTAATCTTCTGGGAACTCATTTTTAACAGAAAATCTACTGAAGGTTTTTTTAAGTTTTGCTTTGTTAGAGACCAAAAAGCAAAGGCAATCACTAGTCCACTGCCATTTTCCATACTCTTAGCTCATATTTTCAATTTAGGGAGATAATTCATACATGATCTTTTAATTCCTTTAGAATTGAATAAAATCATTCTAAATGAGCCTTACTAAATTACTGTTTCACTTTATAACCTGCCACCACTCTGATTCTCTTGCTATTCTTTTTGTATTCTGTAGCTTTTAATTCAACAATCAGGTTTCATCAAATTCAAAGATTGGACCTTTATTATTATTATTATTATTATTATTATTATTATTATTATTATTATTATTGAGGAATACATGGGCATACATCATTCTCTTTAAGCAATACAGAGCTATAAAGATGTCACATTCTTTGTGGAAATCCAGTCTGGATTAAAAAAAAAAATCTATTTTATCAATTGCTTCAATTTGCAGTTAAAACCCAAGTAGATTTCGGGAGACTTTGCCAAATTACAGCAAAGTGTTTGCACTGATAAGCACAAAGTTCAAAAGCATAAAAATCAAATTATTGTTTCTCCATTTGGTGCAAAAGGAACCAAGAGCAGGGCAACAATCTGGCCGGTGAGATCTACAGTTTGTCTGCTTTAAAAATTCAAAATCTACCTGAAGTGCCCATAAAGCTGCTGCTGACACATCCCCAACTCCAGCAGTGTGGACATTTTCACACTCACTCCCCACCTGCTGCACGGAGCTGCAGCATCACTGCAGGGCTGCAGGGGTGAGCTTCAGGTATGGGAGGGTTGTGTGGAGAGGAGCAAGAGCAGGAGGGCCCAGGGAGCTCCGGGGCAGCAGCACAAAGACATCACCAGGCTGGGTGTCACCTCTCTGCCGTCCCTGCCAGCCCCTGACATCTGTGACATCTGTGACATCTGTGCTGGAGCCGGGACAAATCCCCGTCCCCTCTTAACTGCATGCTCTTCTCAGGGAACATTATTAACCAGGAAACAACAACCCAGAAACAAACCCGACACAACATTAATTGAAGCCTTGTGATTTATGTTTGTTTGCTTTTCATCCAGACCGATTCAATACCTTTCTGAATCTTTTATGATGCTTGTTATAGCCTTTACACCTGATTTATTTCCTCTGCTATCCTCTGAATCATCCCAAATGCAGATGTATTTGTTTTTAAAGATTTTGCTGAGACTTGGAAATATTTTTCCCTTTCTGTAAAGGCTCCATAAGCATCGTCTTAAATTATTTTTTGCACAAGCATACAATGACAGCTTCTGCTATTACAGAGTTCAGACAGGTTAATTTTTATCTGCTCCTGTGGTAGTGAAGGGAGAAAGTACAAAACATCATCATCTTCTCTTCCAAAGGCTGGGAGGACACAGAAGCTGCTTCAGCATTCCCATAAAATGATGGGAGCTGGAAAATGATCACTTGGGAGAGCACCAAGGACAGAGGGGTCTCTGAGGGGGTGTGGTGGCATCTGATCCTTCAGCTGAATTGGAAGAAACTTAAATATTTCTGCAAGATCTGTAAGTTCTACTATTTCCCAATCACCTCTGCTAAAGCTTAGTTCAGTAGGTGTTTATTAACAACTGATTGCTCAGCTCCAGTGGCAGTTCAGAAGGAATGGCAGGTGTGTTTCTGATGGAAGGTGGGGATGAAAAGAGCACCATGTTCCACTAATTTCAAAGTTAAACTTCCACCTTTGATGAAGGTTTTGTTGTATTTCTCTGAGGTTGTTTATGTAAAGACACCAAGAAAAATTTCTAGTAGACAAAATTAAATAATGGCAAATATTAAAAATATCCTGTGCCCACACTGCCTCATCAGCTTTAAGATGTGGAAGCACTTTTTGTGTCAGTTTGATATTTCAGAGGAGACAGGTTGTCTTCCCGAGAGCTTCTTCCTAAAGAAAGAATGCTTTTCAAATTCATGGTGTACCATTTCTTGATTTTACAGCAGGAATATGATAAGGCATAATTAAAGCAGCGCTTATTGGAGCTATACTAACTGGAGATAAACAGAATAAATATTCCATTTCTTTTCTGGTGTATGCAGTCCCAAAATACTCCAGAAATGCCCCTCAGTGACACAGAGGTGCCACCAATGCCAACTTTGTGATGAGACACAACCTTTCCAGGAGCACTAAAATGTTCCCTTGGTTCAGAACAAGACACTCAGAGTATGGAAATCTCCTCCAGTTTGAGTTTTCATGGAGATGCTGTTCCCTAGTGGACAAGTAGCCATCAGGACAGCAGAGAACAAAACCAATCCAGTTTACATTTGCACACCTGGCCAGGAGAGCAGCTGAGGTGCTCAGTGTAGGCAGGCTCACACAGAAATGCCCCAAAAAAAGGAGAAACAGCCAG
>WAAE01021644.1:16135-33445 GCA_013400495.1 Nicator chloris
TGCTGGAGCCTTCCAGGCCAGCTCAGACCCCAGCCGGGTGTCCAACGAGGACCAAAGGCAAAAGACAAAGAGGCTCTTTCTCCTCCAGACCCAGAACCACCTTTTATTGTGGAACTGATCCAGGGCTCCAGGAAGGGAAGGAGGATGTCTCCACCCCCAGCAGGGGTTTTTAAGCCCTACCAGAAGGGGAGGGGGAGAAGGACAATGGGAAGGGACCAGGGGAGAAGGGGGTGTGGAGGAATCAGTTACAGGTGTACCTGAGAAAGGGGGAAGGTGTAACCTGAGGAGCGACCTCTGTGTGCGATGTTAAAACTGTTTGTGTGCAAACCACCAGTGCAATATAATAACAAAATAATCTAACTATATACAACACGTGGGGATGGGGATTTTGGGTGGTCATGGCCCTCCTGGGCTGATGCTTGGACCGAGGCATCTTGGAGGTCTCTTCCAGCCTTGGTGGCTCCGTGCTCAGATCTGGGCACCACCAACCAAACAGAGGGAATGCAGTGAGGCTGACCTAAAGAGACAAATGCATTTTCTACAATTCTAATCCCAAACTGCCACTTAGGCTGCTTCCCACAGCAGACTGAACTGTTACTATAAAATAAATAATAGAATGGCCAGTGCTGCTGTGCTCCAGAACACAGCATTTTTCATAATGAGAGGCTCTGCACAACAGGCCTGGCCTTTCAAACCTTTCCCACAGTGGACAGGCAGAAAAGGCAAAGAGGATAAGGAAAAGCCCAGCGTTTTGCAAAACAGCTGAAAATTTCAGTTGTGTAATAAAATGTTGGTTCACAATATGTTCAGTGTATGTGGACACACAGGCAGTGCCTCGGGATAGGAAGTTTGATTGAAATCCTCTGTTTTACACAAAAACCCTACGTTCCCCTTCTCCAAAGTACAAGGTTTGTAATCAGAAGGTAATCAGAGAATGAAATTATGTCAGTAGGATTTGCAGAGTCCTCTCACATCTAAAATGAGGAAATACAGCTGGAGAGGGAAGACAAAGAAAGCAGAAATTCAAGAACACCCAGAGCACCTTTTGTTCCTTTTTGCAAAGGGACTTTTGGGTTCTTTCAAACCCTCTATGTCTGCATTATTTGAAATAATTAAGTGGATCTACTTTTTCTTCCCTAACAGACATTTTCAGTACAACAGGCTCTGCCTTCATGAGTCATCCTGTGCAACCACAAAGCCCCATTCTGGTGGCTCAGATCTTGGACATCCCTCTGATTTATCTCTCCAAAAATGCTTCAAACTATTTAAGGTTTTGTAGTGTCATGTCCAAGCCCACATTTCACTCCTGCAATCCCTTCCAGGCAAAAGGAGCAGCACAGGCCACCAGAAAATCTCTGAATTTCCTTGCACTTGGTGGGAGCTGAGGGCAGCAGGAACCTCCACAGCTGCCAAGGATGCGGTTGGGAGGAAGGCTCTGCACTCCCAGCTTGCACACTGGGTGTAAGCCCTCACTCACAGCTGCTCCTGTGTTCACAGGGTAGGAGGGTAGGAGTATAAAGCCCTTGAAACTGCTAACATTTCCAAACTCAATAGAACTAACAGAAACAGTCCCCCTTTTGTTTTCACCATCAAAATAATATCTTTTCACACTACTCCTCTAAACTACACCCAGTCAGCATGTAAAGTATATTGAATAGAACTATGGAGCATGTAGACTGCAATAAAAACCATCTCAGGTATCAATTAACTCAATGGTTATCTCATCTAATATGCAAATCAAGACGATGTGTTCCCATTAACATCGGCTCCGTTCCCTTTAAGCTAAAACTCAGTCTCCAGGCAGAGCAGGGAGGCAGACATGAGGTGTGGTTGTGTGTGGAGTGATGGGGGGCTCTGGAGAGGCTCAGGGTGTGTCACCCCGGACAGCACAGCAGCAGTGTCCCCAGCCCAGGAGGACACCCAGCTGGGACACCCCAGCACCCACCACACACCCACCCAGAAGGGCTGAGCACCTGCTCAAAGTCCAGGGGAAAAGCGTTTTCTGCAAGCACACACTGAGCACAAACAGGTTTGACACAGCCCTTGCTGACAGGCTGGGAAGCAGTGAGAGGGATTTTCAGGAGACAGGACCTTTTATAAGCTCAGAAACATTTCACTTACTGCAAACCAGTGCATCTGCTCTGTGGAATAACTCTTAATACTGACCTGATTTAAAAGCACACAGTTTGCTGTTCAGATTTATAAGAGAACCCAGCCAAAACAACCCCCAAAAATCAACCAAATAAACAAAGGAACCATAAAAAAAAAAAAAAAAAAATCAAGAAAACCCAGGAATCCCCACCAGAAATGCACTTCCAGGGACAGTGCTGCCCCCCTCCAGCCTCCAAAGATCAATGTGGTGATTTGGTTGCCCTGCTAAAGAAGACCACATAATGTTATTTATTAAACCAGTTTTAATCCATCACTGTCCCCAACTCTTGCCTTTGAAGAGCAGCTGGGATTCTCCCACTTGCACGCAGCCGAGGCAATGAGCAGTGTGGCTCCCAGCAGCCTTCGGGGACAGAAAGGTGGGAAATGTCGAGATTCAGGATTGTTCTTCATTCCCACGTGTTGCTGAGAGCTTCAGGTGTCAGCAGCCTTCGGGGACAGAAAGGTGGGAAATGTCGAGATTCAGGATTGTTCTTCATTCCCACGTGTTGCTGAGAGCTTCAGGTGTCAGCAGCCTTCGGGGACAGAAAGGTGGGAAATGTCGAGATTCAGGATTGTTCTTCATTCCCACGTGTTGCTGAGAGCTTCAGGTGTCAGCAGCAGTGAGAGCTGAGGGCTCCAGGCTCAAGCTGTGCAGGGACAGCAGAGCTCATGCTGCCAAACACAAAGGGAAGGGCAACAAAACCTCTGAAGGAACTTCTGCAGAGAGCTGTGGCTCTGTCAGAGCTAAGAACAGAGGAGCCCTCTCCCCCTGAAGGGTTTCACGCTCAGGCAAAGATGAATAAAGCCCTGCTGGGAGGGCAGGGACCCCTGGCAGGGCTGAGCCCCATCCCCTCTTGGGGAAGCTGCAGGGCTGGCCAGGGAGGGACAGAGAGCTCTGCTGGAGAAAAGACACAAACCCAGCTGCTTTAGAAGCCTTCAAACAGCTGCTCCCGGGGTGGGTTAGCCAGGGAACACAGCAGGGCCAGAGCAGCTTGGCCAGGAGCTGCTCAGGGGGCTGTGACACCCAGGGGACTGTGGCACATCCAGGGACAGGGCTGCACCTCCCACCCTGCCAGAGAGACTGGCACACCACAAACAGATGGGTGTCCTTTAAGTTTCAGCCCTAAACCCAGAACCAAACTCGCTCAATCTGTATTTCCGTGGCAGGGACTGATCTGTCCTGCTCCAAGCCCAGCTTTTGTGTTCTTACCAACCTCCCACCACCTGCTTTACTACTCCTACTATTATTATTACTATGTTTACTATGATTATTACTGTCACTACTACTCTTATTATCAGCAATAACAGACATTTGCAGCTTAGCTCCTGGGTTTGTTCCCCCCGCGCACCCTCCAGAGCTGGGAAGCTCAGCAAAGCTGCCCCCAGGACGTGCATTTGGCCAGCCTTTTCCAGATTGTCCATGCAACAAGAGCCCCTTCCACACCCTCAGCCGGGGCTGGGCATTGCTGAGGTCAGTTTTACAGCCAAGGCAAGCCCAGCTCCTGCACACAAACCGATGTGAGGAACTCCCATTGATTGCCCAGGAGCAGCACAGGAGTGGAGGGCACATCACATTATTGGGACACTGTCAGCAGCACAAAGACCAGGACCAAGGAGAACTAAGAAAAAGCCACGTACAGCTTTAAACCCAGCAGCATTTTAAAAACTTGACAGTGTTTTTATGGTTTATAAATCCATTTTGTTTTATTTTCCTTCGTCCTATTTGCGGCAGACTCGTGTACTGCTACTAAAAATTCTTTTCAACTCCAGTGTTTTCCCTGTGCAGTATAATCTTGAGGGAAAAAAAATCTCTTTTCACATTACTGAAAAGACATCTAGTGTGTTTTATAGTCTCCAGCACCTGGGAAGAAAACATAACAATTGAGTGATATGACATTTTTGGGAGAACATGAAGGCAATCTCTAAATGAGATTTGAGCTCTTAGGCAGCTTTAGCACACTCTGATACTAATCTGGATCAGATCTTACTTCCAGGAGTGATGTGAATTCAAAGCTAGGGCCACTTTCCAATTAAAACAAGGTAACAGGCTGCTTTTTCCAGGTAACTGGGAGATATGTACAGGTCCTGAGCCTCCAACATCAAGCTTTTCAAGTAGAAACCTCCATTTAGAGCTGTCTTCTAATGTACTCCGGGTTTCCATTTTTCCCCTTGCCCCTGTAACTGCCCAGGCAATGTCAGGAATTCCCTGTCCCAGCAGATGCCCCTGCCTGTCTCTCTCACAGACCCGTGCCTGCTGTGCTGAGGCCTCTCCCATCACCTCTGGAGTCACCAGGAGCCCCTGGGCAGGCTCCTGCCTCAGGCTGGGGAGCTCTGTGCCAACTCCCCAGAACTTCCACCCTCAGGCATTGGGAAGGATCCCTGACTGTGCCCACAGGAGGAAATTTCCCCTTTCAGGAGTGCAGTGACCCCACAGTTCTCCCCGTGGGCACTGCCCCAGTGGTGTCCATGGCCAGGAGCCCAGCCCTGTGCTCCTCACAGCAGAGCACATCCCAAGCCAGCTCCATCCTGGAGGAGCAGAGCACTGTCTCCTGTGAAAGCCTCCCCTCTTTACACCTGGCTTTTGCCTCTGGAGACCCATCAAATGTTAAAGCCACTGTCTCTGGAGAGGGAGCCTGGTGTTTGTGGTTTCACGTCACAGCTTTGTTCTGAAGGACATGAGACAAGACACCTGGAAAAGCAGAGCAGATGAACAGAAAAAGCAAACCAAGCTTCTCTCCTGGCAGAGGAAATCCAGCCACACTTACTGTACTAGAACTGTAATAGAACGGATCCAATGCAGGCAGGCATCTAAAAAACGTGTTACAGCAGTTTGGGAGCAAAGCAGAAATACAGGTGTCCTGTGGAATGAAGCCAGAAAGGGAAAAAAAACCCAACAAAACAACCCATGAGGTTCCTCAGTTCAAAAAACACTGGATTTCTTGAGGAATCCAAAGCTTTCAAATTGTTGTTTGTTTAGGAATTTTTTTCCTGATGTCCAAGTAAACTCTGGACATGTGTATTTAACTTCTGAGTTTTCCAGGCTTTCAAAGCATGTACTTTCTTTGGAGGTGAGTTTTTAAAAAATACTCAAATCAACACTACTGAGCAGCAACAGGCAAATAGTGAGGATGTCTTTATATAAACCTAGATTTATTTGTGACAGACATGAGGGAAATTAGCAATTCATATGCATGTAACATTGTGTATTTTGGCATTAAGGAAACCCAAATCAATGTGCAAATAGGGAATATTTGTATACAAACAATCACACTAGTTGGCTGAGGAAAATGACAGGCAAATAACTGAGAGATCCCTTTTCCTGACCTTATAAAAATCACAGAGATTTCAGAAGACAATTTCTTTCCTGGATTATTTTTGTTTAATGTATGACTAGAATAATAGCTCAGAAGAAAAGGACCAATCAAGTTATTTGCCTTTATAGAAGATTTCCTGTGTAGTTAAGGGAAATCTCCTATACTCAGACATTACCCTATTAAATGTGACATGAAATGTAACCAATAAATAATTAAGTTTCCGATTAGTTATAAATAAAAGATCAACAATATAATATTTTAAGAGCCACACTCAATCAATCATCAGTATTAGCTAGTAATTACTTAGAGATTAACACATTTAAAAATGACACTAAAAGTTCAAACAGAAAAAACAAATCTATTTGGAAAGGGTATGAAGGAATGTCTCCCACCTTGTGCAGTCTGTGCCTTATATCCCACATATTCCATTCCTAGATGAGCATTTGTTGGCTTGGCTAAAATGATGACACTCTGCATGTCAGGAATGACACGATGCAGGTGTGCAGTTATCTGCACCCCTCAACCCTGGCACAAGGAATGCACTTCACAGGAGGCAGGGTTTCAGCTCTTACAGATATTTGTCAGTAATGCAAATGGTTCGTTTCTCGTTGATTGGTGCTGTCACAACACCACCAAGAGCACTGAGGTGTCCTCAGGAGCAAACTCTGTGACAGACAGAGATGTTTCAAACATCCCCTCGCTCCCGGGCACAAAGGCACAAAGAGCTGGAAGTCACTGCTGGTTTTGTGCTCCTGGGGATCCACACCAGCAAGGCCCAGGTCCAGTGTTTATCTCAGCGAGGAGGACCACGTGGAGAAATCTCCACTGCTGAAGATGAGGTAATTGCTGCATTCCACAGCAAATTTGTGTTTATTGCTCTGCAAAACCAAGTTCCAGCATCCATGAACTCCTAGTTGGGTGAAATATCTAACAAACCAAAATATGCATTTTAGTTTGCAAGAAAACAAATGAATTTATTAATTAAATACTTTCATAATTGTTCAATCTGCTCATGACATGCAACAAAACCTTAATCCCATTATTATCCTGTACTAACAAACCTTAACCTAAACAAGGCTGTTTGGATTTATCTGCTTGTGTTACATGAACTAACACAAAATCACACACACACACACATAATTATCAGTCTCTGTCCTTTATAGTTCTGCAATTAAAGGAAAAAAAGCCCAAAAGAGGTGCAAAAGCCCAGTACTCGTCCGGCACGGTGATAATTCAGCAGTTGGCCTCTCATGCTCCACATCTAAATTGCACAGCACCAGAAAAAGGCAGCATCAGCCACAGACCTGCAGAGTTGCAAGTTAGATGGTCTGTGGGCTGAAATTACATTTAAATTATTTTTATAAACAAACACGGCTCTTCTCAGGAAGAAAGGTTCTTTTCCCTCAGTAGCTAAAATAAATCCAGACACCAACATCTGCAATTATGGATGCAGACAAATGAACACTGTGTACTAACAGCCTCCAACAGAACTGATCTCAGCTGAACCTAATGCACAATAATTCACCACATAATTATCTAAATCACAGGATTAAAACCCAGGGAGGAGAAAGAGTAATTTTTAAGCAAAATAAACACACACACAACAACATGCACAAGGTGGGGTGTAGCCTTCTCCCCTCTAAGGACATGACCTGAAGAATTCCATCCTAATGCTAGGCAATACTTCCCCTAAGAAGAAACTTCCTTGCATAATGAGATGTTGTTGGAATTTGTGTTCCTTTTAGCTGGGACAGAAATGTCCATGAAGGCAGCTGGAGTTTCAGTGCTGCCAGGAGTTGTCAACATCCACGCTGTTGACTCTACATGTGCTCAGCTCTTTTGACTGACTTTTCTTTATTGATGCTGGTGCTCAGAGGCTGTGGTGCTCTGTACAGCACACGTGGAGTATGGTCTTCCTCAGTGCTGTTTCTGCACACGGCTGCGGAGCAGAACTAATACATTTAACTGATAAATACATCAAAGGGAGCGTGTCTAAAGCAATAAACATCTCCTGTGGTGGTGCTGTTTATGCACGGCAGGAGCTGTTCTGCTGAGCACTGTGGCCCTTTGATGCAGTTATCATTATTCTAATGAAAGCATTAGTTGATCTGATTGCTTTTTAAACACCACTGCTGTCCACCATGGCTCCATTAGAGGTAACTGTGTTTATTAACAGGGAATGAAGGCCTGGGTGGGTTTGTTGGAAGCTTGGCTGTCACACCATAAATCCAGCTCTTTCTGTTCCCCTGAACTCCTTATTCTAAGGTTATTCCTGGGGATCAACAAATTTGTGTTTCCACACCTTACACTGGCAGGCTGACCCTGAGCAGTGCTGTCATTACAAAAGATTAATCAGTGCACAGAAAGAAACCCATTTGCATTCACATTTTTGTATTTATCTCCATGAAAGAATTCCCATAAAGTTTCCATTAATTTCTATTTATTAAAGCTCAGTATCAATACAAGCCTGGTGATTTGTTTCTGACTAGACTGTAAATGTTGCAAACCAGCCTCAGCACACCAATATGTGCAGGGAGTGTGTGTCCCCACAAACACATGCTCATGCATAACATTTGGTGATCAAATATTCATGCCCAGACTTCTAAAATTCCAGTGCTTTGCTCATGGTCAGGACTTCAAGAATGACATCTCCAGCTTCTAAGGAAGGCAATTTAGACCTACCAAAGTACTTTGCTTTCTGGAATTCTGAAATTCTGAAGTTCCCTAGGTTTTCCTTAGAAGTTCTGAGTGTTGGTCTGAGCAAGCGTCTCGTTCTGGAAGTGAGTTGTGTAATGAACACCAGACCATCTCTCCTGAAGGATGGGCATGAACAGCACTGGAACAGGTTGTTCAGAGGCTGAATGTTGATGGATGGCTGTTTGAGAGCTGCAGGCTGGATGAAGCTGTGCTTGACCTCATGAAGTGGCTGTGGCAGGGCCCCTTCAAGCAGGAGGCTGAAGTCACAGCAGCCATCCAGTGCCACTTCAATTAAAAACAGATTTCCACATATGCAGTAATGCAAACCAGCTTCAGAGGATGCTCCAGGAATATCCTGATTCTTTTACTGTTTTCCAACAGGCACAAGTGAGACCTTGCAGAAAGGCAAGCAGCAGAGCCAGCACAGCACAGAGCAGGAAGACACAAAAGCATGGAATTAACAAAATCCACCTGAGTGGATTTTCTCAAAGCCTTGAGTGTGGTCCAAAAAAAAAAATCCTGTAAAAGCATTTCTTGGGGCGGTCAGCTTTGCAGGGCAGCTTTGCAGGGATGGCTGTGATTTCAGTGCATGTGCACAGGCATAAAGACACCAGAGATAGCAAAGACATTTTTGGCAGAAGCAGCACTCTCCCTCACTGAAGTTTGGAAATTATTTTCACTAGGCTAGAAACAAGCTGAGTTAAAATTAATTCTTAATGCTGCAGGTTGGTAATTGACAGCAGCATGATGGACTTTATTGCTGCAGAGTTCTAAATACTTAGAATGACAATATTTAAAACTTTTTTTAAGAGAAATTAAAACACTCAAAAGGCAACATAATTAAACATCCTGATGTCCAGGTCAGTGTGAACTTAAAAGCATGTTTTGCAAAATAAATTCATTGCTTAGGACAGCAAGACAAAAACTGTTTTAGAAGAGGTACAAAGAATTCTAAATGTTTCCTGGTTAAACAGTAAATTTTAAAAGCCTGTGAGGAAGGGTTAATGCACGCCAGGCAAAATCCTGCCAGTCTGGTTGCAAGATACTCTGGAATTCCTCCTTATGTGTAACCCTGGGAAGTTAATCATGGAAGGTTGTTATAGCCAATGAGGAAAGTGCTGCTCCACATGGGTAATTTTCAAGGAAAGTTTGCCAGAAATTCTCCAGACAGCTTCTAACTGCTCTGGAAATGTGAAGAGTGTTAAAAATGTACCCAGTGCCAATATCACATCTTCCCTGCTGCGTGCTTGGAACAAATGTCACCACCTGATATTTGCCAGGAAGCCTTAGGTCAGTTGTGGCTGTAGCAATCTCAGTGCCCAAAACTCCCTCTTTTCTCCATTAAGCTATTTCTTGGTGAACACGGAAAATGTCCCATGAAGCATATGGGAATTTCAGAAGTCAGTTTTGTTTAGACAACAAAGACAAATAGGAACTCAGTGACTGAGTTTTCCTTAAAAGAGGATACAACTCTTTGCAATTGCCTGTGATTTGTGTCCGGCAAATGATGGAACAACAGAGGAAACAGCACTAATTTATGGATCTGATGGAATGCTGCCAGGAAGGAGTGGTTATTCATGAAAAAAAAAATGCTGCTGGAAAAGGAAGGTGACAATGGCAAATTAAACTGTAAATCAGAGCAAAAACAAGACAAAGTCAGCCATGATGAAAGAAGCAGTTGTTCACCCTGTGTTGATATATCACTTAAAGAAGCCAAAGTTTGCACTGCTTTGGTTGGGCTCCAGGCTTGCCCAGGTTGGCAGGGGGGTCCCAGCCTGGCCCGAGGTCTCCTGAAGCAGGAGCTGGATGAGGAGGAGAAAGGGGAGCAAAAGGTCCCAATGCTCCTTGCTAGGAAACACCACAGTGCCATCCATCCCTCCATCCAACTACTGATCCATCCATCCCCCCTCCATCCCTCCATCCCTCCATCCATCCATCCCTCCATCCCTCCCTCCCTCCATCCATCCATCCCTCCATCCCTCCCTCCCTCCATCCATCCATCCCTCCATCCCTCCCTCCCTCCATCCATCCATCCCTCCATCCCTCCCTCCCTCCATCCATCCATCCCTCCATCCCTCCCTCCCTCCATCCATCCATCCCTCCATCCCTCCCTCCCTCCATCCATCCATCCCTCCATCCCTCCCTCCCTCCATCCATCCATCCCTCCATCCCTCCCTCCCTCCATCCATCCATCCCTCCATCCCTCCCTCCCTCCATCCATCCATCCCTCCATCCCTCCCTCCCTCCATCCATCCATCCCTCCATCCCTCCCTCCCTCCATCCATCCATCCCTCCATCCCTCCCTCCCTCCATCCATCCATCCCTCCATCCCTCCCTCCCTCCATCCATCCATCCCTCCATCCCTCCCTCCATCCATCCATCCATCCATCCCCTCAGACTGCTGCACCCACCCCAGGAATCCTCCTCCCGGGGCAGCACCTCGGGAGTTGCCCAGGAGGGGCCCCTGGCAGGGGCTGGGCACGGAGCCAGCCCTGGGCAGCACGGGGAGACAGAACCTGGGGGTGCCCCGAGCTGTGGTCACGCTGCTCCCAGCTGGGAACCCACCCAAGTCATTCCACTGCATGACAGAATGGCAGGACAGCAGCCTGTGTGTGATGTGATGTGCCACAGGCCTCGCTGCATTGCCCAGCACCAGGGAGGAAAAAAACCCTCTGAAACAACCCACAAAACTTCTGTGTGTGGAGGAATGTGGATTTTCGTCTTTAATATTGCAGCTGCTTGGTGGGGATTACACACAACCCAAAGCAGCATGTCCAGGGCAAAGCTGGTTGAGCACTCCCCAGAAAAGGAATTCTGTTGGGTCGCTCCAGTCAAAATGTTTCAGAAGAACAAAATGGTTTGGGTTCCTTTTCTACCAAAAGTGCTTTGGTGCTGCACACTGGATTTTCCAGGGAAGACACATCCCAGACATGCAGCTCCATCCCAGGAGCAGGATGGGACTCGCTGTCCCCACAGCCAGGCCAGCTGCAGGCATGTCCCCGTGCCCACATCCCAATTCCTGCTGGGGCGGAGGGCTCGGGTGATGCCGTGTGTAACTTGGTGGCAGGATGTGGCTGCAAGGTCCCTTGCTGGGCCCTTTGTTGTGGTGGCTGCTTCAATGCATTCATCTTCTCCAGCCAATTGTGCATTGTCAGTCCCTCATTAACATATCCCCTTTTTCCTGAGTGTTGGGGCTGGTTTTTAATACAAGGATTGGTGCAGCTGTGTCTCATCAGACCTCTTGTGTCTTTTTCTGGGACTTTGTAAGGGACCCTGATTAAAGACTCTTTCAGCTGTTGTTCTCTTCTGCATTTTTCCTTCTATGTTGCCACTGAATATTAAGAATCTCATTGTTTCCTTTTATAATTATGTTAGTGCTCGGGCACTTTCAAGGAAAAGAAAGTATTTTTTACTGAATCCTTCCTTCCCTCATCACCACCCCCCCTCATATTTTGGAAATGCACAGCATGGTTTTAGGAGCCTCAGCAGACAAAGTGGTTCTGGGCTCTCCTCCACAAACATCTGCTGACCTCATTGTTTTCACAGATTAATGCTCCCTAATTGAGCTGTAGCTTTGAGCAGAGCCTCCATTCACAAGGAACGAGCTGCCCACCTGTCGCTGTGGTGCCTTCTCCATCTGTGGGTGGAAAGACAAGACAAGGTTGCAAAAAGATCATAAGGTTAAAGGATTAGACTGTGTACTGTTCAATAAACCCACTGGCCAGGTAGATGAAATGCAACCTGAAGACAAGGCATCTGAAAAGGTCTGAAAATTCTCCTGTTCTTAGCACAAACGTCCTTAGTTTTATTTTTAACTGACTTGTTGACTTATAGCCTTTGGCTGCTGAATACAGTTATCAGCAGAAGCTAGTAGCCATACAATAGACTTCTAAAGCTATGCATTTATTGATATGTACATTTCTCTTATATGGCATTTCCATATTGAAGCACCCTTCCAAACTCAGGAATTTTGTGCAGTGGTGTTTTAAAACCTCAGAAGCAGTTTAGGGGTCTTTGTCCTTTATATCCACAGACTATCTGGGTTGCTCTGAGAACCACATAACAAAAATTCCCTTTTTTTGTGACTACTCATAGGATGCAGATATTTTAATTCAATGCCATCACAGAATGCTTTATAACTGCAGGAAAGAAAATTAGGAGTTATATTTTTAATATAAACTGCTACCTACTTTCAGCTGGCAACACCATGTCCTTGCATGAAAATCATCCTATTACATTCCATGACTGTGCATGAAATGTAAAGCTCATGGCTCCTCTAAGAGACAAAAGGTGGGAAAAAATAAATACCAAAATTATTTGTGTTGCCACAAGAAATAAGGCTAACATTTGCTTTCCTTGATCCTTCTGCTCTCCTCTCTACAACAAAGTAGTATGCAAAATTTTATTTGGTCTTTGCAGATATTTCTATTTGCCCAACCTCTCAGAAATACCAGATGATTCCTAGAAAAGCATTTTAATTTGATAAACCTAAGAACAGGAGATTGAAAGAGATCATGTGAAGAGGGCTAAAAACAGGGTTCATTTTTATTTCAGGGATGAGAACGTGTTCATGTCAATGAGCAGTTAACAGTGCATCTGGCCCTATACAGAAATAACAGCTCCACAGAACTCCAGCCAGGCATTTTATCAATCATGTAGGATCTGAACATGAATGGAAGGCAAGGAACAGATTTTCAGTGCTCTGAGGTGCTCACAGTGTAACATCTCACTCGCTACTTTCTTCCACCCTTGTGGTGAAATTTCATCCTCAGGGCTGTGAGAAACGTCTGGATGAACTTGGGCACCACCTGAAGACTTCTGCTGCTCCACACTGACATTATTTCTTCTTTTTATGCACACCAAAAACGTCCCCAGAAGAATGTGGCAGCTGTTTTGAGCAAGATAATGATTTATGTACTTAACAGGTTAAAAAAATCCCTGTAATACACAAAGTTTTCTTTGGAAATTTCTTCTTTGCATGTGCCAAACAAGAAATTCTCCTCCAAAATGGACTGCGATGCACCAGTGTAGTGAAACATATAAAAGAAACCACCACCAAAACAAGAAATGGTTTATCTGGGAGAGAAGATGAGAGCTGTGATTCGCTGTGTTCCTGGAAACAGTGAGCCAAGAACAAAATGCCACTGGAAAATAATTTTATTCACAGCCCTTCCAACATTCAGTCTCTCTTAGCACACCTGGATTCATATTTTCCTTCATTTTGTACTAAATAATTACCCTGCTGGCCCCCTATTGCCATTAATGTCAGAGGGAGTTGTGTGCCCAAACTGAAGGCACTCTATTACTCCTCAGATCTACAGCTGGGGTTTTTTTCCAGCTATTTTTGAGGCTTGGCCATAAATTCATGGAAAAACCCTTGAGATTTACTATCTTGTCCTGAGATACCTGTGAAATGTATGATAGTTTTTACAATTCATAAAGTAAAGTAAGGATGATTTACAGCGTTCTGCAAAGGCTGGCGACAGCCAAGGACACCCATGGCACGCTGCTCCTGTGCCACAGCCCATCCAAAATGCTGCAGCTCCTCCCAGGAAGGGAGCCCAGCCCCTCCAGAAAGGGAGCCCAGCCCTCCCAACACCCCTGTGGCTGTGGGAGCCGTCCCTGGGAGGTGGGGATGGGGTTTAATATCCATGGTTATTCCTTTCCCTGCTCCTCACAGCCCTGGGGAGCTGGCAGGCTTTGCACAAGCCCAGGATTTGCCCCCTGCCCTCCTGTGGCCAACACAAGGACTCTCACAACTGGGCTGAGACTTTTCCCGAGATTCCCCTCATGCTGTAGCAGGGAAATCCCAATTCAGTGCTCGGTCCAGGGACATGGACCCTGTCAGGAGCAGGAACAAGCCCATATCCTCCCATCAGTGCCACTGGGGATTCCAAAACCCCTACACCCACTGCCTTCTGCAAGCTGGATTTCTTCCCTGACCTGAGAATGAAGTGCCTGCTCCTTTTCTGCAGCAATACTTTTTGTGAGGGACCAGTGGACAAAGAGAACTCAAGTTTTATTAGATCCAAACCATCCCAACCGAGCACCCTCACCTTATTTACACGACCAGGGGAATAAACTCTCTTTCCATCCTTCCATGACGTTGTCTCCAGGGCTGTGCAGACATTAACCACGCTTTCCAAACATTTTTCCCAGACACCAGGAGTAAGAGAGGCTGATCCAGGCAGAGACTGAGTGTGCTCCTCTTCCCATGCTGTGTAGCTGGGAAAGAGGAACAAAGCAGTGCCATTTCAAAGTTTTTGGGAATCTGGCTGCCCACAATGGCAAAGGAGGGACCTGCAGGGAGTTCCTCCTGCTTCCCGAGGGATCCCAGGGGAGCAGGGCTGCCTGGCAGGGTCACACCTGGAGGAAGGACCACTCCTACCTTGCGAAAACCATTTTCACTCCCTGTTCACTACACACACTTCCTACCTGCCGTACTGTTATATCTTATATGTTATGTTATGTTGTTGTTATATGTTTATTATATTGTATTGCATTATATGATATTATATTGCATTATATGATATTACATTGCATTATATTGCATTATATGATATGATATGATATGATAGGCTGTGCACACCCCCATGTCTTCAGGACCCCACTCTTTCCTCTAAGCAGCTATTTCCAACCTGCTGAAGAAGATGTTACATTGAAATTCCTCAAGGGGAACTTTTAAAAAGGATTTCATTTCAGACACACACCACAAAATCATTAGAAATAACTTAATGTAGATTATAAAGCCAGTGATAAGCCTGTGCTCTGAGAACTGAATTCATCAGAGGACCTCAATAAGGTTGAGCTTTCAGCAGAATTTGGCAGTGCCAGTCACAGAGGTCCAGGAGGTCACCCCCTCAACCTCAGCAGGTGAAGCAACAATTCTTTCTGTTCACTGCCTTCCTTGGCTCGAGGAAGGAAGGATGAAGGGTTTGGAATGATCACCTAAATTTTATTTTTTCCAAGACTATCACAGCAGCACATTGCCTCTCCATGCAGAAGGAATTCCCAGCCACAAGACCAGAACTGCCACATCCCCACCTTAGCTGTACTCCAAAGTGAGCTACTCAACATTTCTTCTCTGCGTCTCCATTTGTAAAAAACATAAAACAGTGAAACAAACAACCCTGACTTAAAGCCCTCCTTCAAATGGAGCAATGCAAGGGTTAAACAGATAATATTTTAGTGGCTTTGAAAACAATGTCTGACGATCTAATGCTCTCTTTCCTCGACAGATGGCTCAGAAGAAATCTGGGAAGCCTTACCCATGGAAAAAATTGCTAGCCTTAAGAACAATTCATATAACATATCTGAACACATGGCTGCCTTTCAACACTTATGCTTAACAGGGAATAGGATCCAAAAGCCACCATCCCCGAGGAGCTTTTCTCTTTGCAAAGATCCCAAGTTGTAGCTCTCTTCTCCCCCTCCTCCAACACAGGCTTGCCACGCTCTTCACTGAGCTGAGGGACTGGGGTAAAACCAGCATCTCTATCACCTTATAAGATGTTGAAATACTCCTTGATCATTTTACAGATAAGAACTTACTACTATGAATGAATAGCCTCTAATTATTATGTGTGTTGGCAGAGTAGATGAAGTTTTTTCAACAAAACCACCTTGGGGAAAGAAATGGACACAAGAAGATGTCTCAGTTCACTAGTCCAAAAAAAGAAAAAAAAAAAAAAGGTCAAAGTTTTGCAGCTCCCTGAAGCTAATATTTAATCAAAATTAAATTCAGGTAAACATTTAAATAAAATTATTTCAATATAAACAGCATAAAAATATTTCTATTTAATCTCTTGTTCATTGTTAAATAAAATCCTCTTAGAATTTCTCACAACTATGAAGCACCAGTAAGAATGATCATCTGCCCAAGGGGGAAGCATTGGGGTATTTTCAGTAATCCAAGCCTGATCTTCTAATTGTCCTCACCCTGAAACTTTTCCAGTCACTGTCCTGTGCCCAGGTATGGTGCATCCTTTCCCATCCCACCTCGTGTCCCACACCCCTACTGGTCCTTCAATCCCATAGAATTGTAGAGCAATCCCATTTTCTATTCATGAACTGACTGCTGTCTGTCTCTAACTGCTCTGCTGATCTTTGCTGTCCCTGAAGTGTGCAGTGACCAGCAAACCCAGCACAGGCTGCCCCGGCTGTAAATCACCACCAGTGGCCCCACACAAACCCTGGCTGCACTGGCACCAGGGCCAGCAAACCCTGGGGGCTGTGCCCGAGGCAGCTGGGGACAATCTGAGTTAAAACACAGCTCCTCCAGCTCCTGATGGGCACCTGGTCCTGATGGGCACCTTGTCCTGAGGGGCACCTTGTCCTTGTCCTGAGGGGCACCTTGTCCTGATGGACACATTGTCCTGAGGGGCACATTGTCCTGAGGGGCACCTTGTCCTTGTCCCGATGGGCACATTTTCCTGATGGGCACCTTGTCCTTGTCCTGATGGGCACATTGTCCTGATGGGCACATCGTCCTGATGGGCACATCATTCTTGTCCTGATGGGCACATTTTCCTGATGGGCACATTGTCCTTGTCCTGATGGGCACCTTGTCCTGAGGGGCACATTGTCCTGATGGGCACATTACACTGTCCTGTGGGAGGGCTCCATGCTGCTGGCCAGCCTTGGGGAGACCTGAGCCTCCACAGCCTCTGCAGAGCCCCTGCAGGAGCCTGAGCCCCCCAGTGTCTGTGCAGAGCCACACCAGCAGAGTCATGACACCTGGGGTGAGGACACTGAGCCCAGGCCCCCCAGCTCGTGCCTGGGTCTGCCTGACACATGGCCCCAGCCCCAGTGCCAACATACCCACAGTGGGGTGGGCACTGGAACCCCCTGGGACCCTGCTGAGTGCCCCAGACCATGCATGGGTCATCCCAGAGCACCTTCACAGCTACTGCCATCACCTGGGGACACACACGGCCCCAGCACCTGGTGCAGCTTGGCCCTGCTCCCAATTCTTCACCTGCACAGCCCAAAGCATCCTTGTGTGCTGTCACACACATCATCCCTGTCTGCTGACACACACGCCATCCCTGTTTGTCCCCTGACACACACACCATCCCTGTGTGCTGACACACACACCATCCCTGTCCCCTGAAACACACACACCACCCCTGTGTGCTGACACACACAC
>WAAE01021646.1:0-23580 GCA_013400495.1 Nicator chloris
ATTTAAAACAATGACTCATGAGTAGATTCCACTCTTATATGCTTGTCCTTTTAACAGGAATTACTTCGTTTCACTTTTATGTTCTACACAAAGCCTGCTCAATATTCATGTCACTGAATAGGCCCTCATGTTGCCATACTGACTTTTACTATTATTTCTATTTTTTCCATGTTGAGACAGTTTGATACCATACATTAGTATTTTTTTCTAAAAACCTGTAGCCCTTCAACACTCCAGTTACATTAAGACATGCATAACTAAAGTTAATACCACAACTGCTTTTGGCTTTTTTCTTACCATGAATCAGGAACACCATTTTTTAATCACACACTCAAGTTGCTTTCAGCCTCTCAACCAGCTCCTTCAAGTCAAAATACAAGCTAGTGAAGCTATTTATGCCTAAAATAACCCCCAAACAGATGTTTTCCATACATTGATATGCTCTTGGGAGCTGTCCTTGCTTTACTGCCCTTTTCAAATCACAAGACACTCTCTTCAATGTTTCTGTTAATCCATCATAAGATTTCATATAGAAGCACCTTTCTTGCTTGTCCACCTTCTATTGAAAGGGACTGAAAGAAAGCAGGCTGCAGACTTATAGGGGAATACATGAAGGATGTACAGGCAATCTAACTTTGATATTTTCCTTATTTTTGAGAGAGAATCTTATGCTTAAACATTCTTGTAATACAACTTTAAAGTAAACCAGAACTAGAATGTTTCAAATTGATAAAAACATTCACAATCTAGAGGGAAACAGAACAGCTGAGTAAGAATATCAGAAACCCAAGACTGGTTTACAGCACCGTCCTTCAACTAAAGGAATAATCACCTGTAAAAGGCAGAGGAGTTATGTAACCAGTAGTTTATAGAAGTATTTTCAAAATACTTGAAGTATTTTCAAGTGGAAGTCTTTGAAACCAAGATTACTTATTCACCTATCTCTACAGGAAAGGATGAACCGGGGATGAAATCCAAAGAACATAGCTTAACACTGATCCAACCATCGCTTCCAAAAGAAGTTTATTCAAGTACTTGAGATATGACTGACTGTTAATTGCTAATTCTGTCAAACAGATCTGTGCAACTCCTTCAATTAGCCTCCACAGATTTTCTAAGGTATAGAAAATAACCCGTAAGACTTCTTACAGCATATGGAAAAAAAGAACACAAAATTAACTGGTGTCAGTGGAGTAAAATTCCTGACAGCTCCCCAGACAGCTCACAACCACCTCTATCATTTCTATCCTGACAGACAGCAATCAGCGTCTGTCATGGTTCGAGTTAAATGTATGTCTGAAGCCACCAGCTTCTAGCAAAAATACACATTCCTCTTTTTCCAAACTGGCACACATCTTACTTGGTCACCTCTGGAACTGGGGAGGTAACATCTCAAATGCCACAGCTGAATTCTCACTTGAGTTAATTCTTGGTCAATCACATAAAGAAGCAGGCAAGGCCTGCACGTAAAAAAGATGCAACATGTGGGAAGGGAGAGGGAACAGCAATATAGGACAGGAAGAAATTTAAAGGTTTTCAAAACCAGTATTTCAGAATCAGCCCTAGAAACAGGTAGTTTGGTCACTGTGTACAACTGAGCTGGATATTATAGCACAAATGCTTATTAATAGACATAAAATTATTTCTCTGTCTCTTGTGTTCCTGTTAGCTACCTCAAGTTTCAATAACTTATATTCCTAAAGCATATATGGCATCATCGTCATCACACCACCCAAAACCAGGGATCTTTTTTCTGACCCTACCACAAACAAGGGACACTCACGGATAGACGGGACAACAGACTTTAACCAAAATCCCTCACAATGAAGTAATGCAACGATATTGTCTATACCCACCATGAAAACTTCCCTAGCTCTTGTAGGCAGGTGAAAATTACCTTTCTCAATGCCTTTAAAAAGGAGTATCACAATATCAGGAGTCTATTTTCAGTTCTAAGCCCATTGTCAGAACTCTTACAACAGCTTTGCCCCTCCCTTGGAAAAGTGGAGCACAGAGTGTTAAAGTTTAACAGAACTGTGGGCAAACAAAAACATGTGTACAGCGAAGTTAGAGGGGTCACTACCAAGTACAAGTTATGTACATACAGCTGAGAGCTCCTAGGCCAATCAGTGAGTGTTGCTTCAGGTAACGTTTTATTCTTCATAACTTCATAACTGGGCAAAGTGTACATATAGTGGTATATGGGCTGTTGATTAGCAGTAAAATATTAACACATTAATCCAATCAAGTTCAAATGTATGTCTATACTCCCAGCTTATTATCTCCTATGAATTAAAATGACAAACTTTGAAAACATAAATGATACAAAGAAAATAAAATTGCAACCCTTTAATACTGCACTTTTTGGTATTTCAAGAAATGCAGCACAAAATGTGCAGTGTCTTAAATCAGCAATATCTTAAATGAGTAAACTAAATTATGAGCTATCTTATTCAAATACCTTACCTACAAACAACCGATTTCAATGATTCTCCTTTTTGTAGGGAAATAAAGTAAGAAGGAGAAAAGGTGAGTGGATTAAACTCAAAGGAGATTCATCAAAAGACATGATATATTATGGGAAGTGGTACAAATTTGGTAGAAAATAGCTAGGGGAAAAGCAAAACTATCAGTAGAGCAGAAACCTACAAGCAGAGCAAAAGGTGGCAAATGGACAAACAGATTCCTTTCACTTCTGCTGGAGGAAATGTTTCATTGACACACCTTATTTCACCATTAAAACAAGATGTGATGGGCAATTTAACTGAAATGTGGTGGCTTTTTCACCTGGACTGGTAGGAACTCAACTAGCCGTGTCCAATAAGGTAGTATCACGATGATATGAAGAAAAAACGATGGAACAGCAACTTCACAGACTAGGAAGCATGCAGGACCAAAACATCTGCACTTGAGCCATGTTACAAACCTTCTGTTTCTAGGCACTCAAATTCCCTTCTCTTTGTTGCAAGAAACTGTGAATGTAAGAAAGGAATACTCTTCCATGGCCGAGCCTACCTGGACACTGTAAACTCAAATCTTAATCTGGATCAAAGATCAAAGAGGAAGAAAATTAACGCATAAATTGTTAGAAGTTAAACATTAATCCAACAGAGACTCCACTTTTCTATTTTATATTGGTAAAGCTGCTGCACCCTAGGGAGACCTAACAATATTTCTTCCCAAAACTCTCTTCCACATCCAAAAATTTGAACGGGTCCAAACTCTGTTAGCACCAAAACACTGTCAGTAATATGATAAAGCCCTGGCAAAGAATTTACATTTTGCTTATGAGCTACAGCCTGTCACCTCCTCCCCCATTCCAGTTATAAAATGTTTCACAAAAAACATCCTTTTTGTTTTGGAGAAGTTTTTACATGCAGGAGACAGTCACTGTACAGAGCCAAACAGCAACCTCGTCCCAGAACAGGAGCTGAAAACAGGCTGTAATGACAGTGTTGTACAACACCACCACGTGGATTCACAAGCAAAGCTGTTGCTTGACTGTTACTACAAGCTACTAGCCTGAGAGCGTAAGATCACTATAACTATTTTCAGTATTTCAGTTTCTTCCATTCACACGTTTCTTACTGAAAAGTGCCTTAGATCCAGAATATCAAGTTCTAAACACCAGGTAGATAGTTATGCTTTACAAACTAAACTCCTCTACAGAAAAAAAACACCCAACACATTTTAAAGAGTTTTAAGTATTCCAGGAACTCACTGCACATTACTCTCTAATTAGAAATCTAACTTAAAATACCAAAAAGCTCTCAAACAGAAGAGAAACAACATAAAAATTAACAATGGTGACATTTAAGAAAAAGTTACCAGCTACATTCCATCTCCCTACTTAAGAAATCCACAGAATGACAGTTCCTACAAGTAAAAACCCCTTTATTTCCCAGTCAACCGGGTCATTCAAGAAAGTCCTTGCAGATTATATCCCATAATTCAGGTGAAATCATTTGCCCCAGACTCTCAAACACACAAACCATCCAGATACTTGATTATCATAATCCTGCATGAATTTTTCCCACCGAAGTTCTTCTAGTAAGTTTTAATCAAGGCCCAGAGGAGGAAAGATAGATAATTGTCTGGATGTGGTCAATTAAAGCTTCAGCAAGACACAGAACAAAACAGCTCCACAAAATACTCTGTCCATTAAAAAGTAATACTGGGATTTTAGCTCAAAGAATTGTTGTTCAGTTTTATCTATTTTTGGCTGAATAACAGGTTTTCAATCTATATTGAGAATGCAGAAGCAGATTAGTCTCCTCCTCACTTCTAATAAAACATGTTAACATCTGGCAACCCAGTTCTAATGTTATTTCCTCAGACCAATCCAGACTTCAAGATCTGAATGTCAGGCATTTTGCACATTTCTCTTGTTTTAAAGGAATCAAATGGCAATGCATGAATCTTTTTATCGAACTACTTAGGATAAGTTTCAATCACTCACCTTTTTTTCTTCTGAGCATTTAAAAATTTCAAAAATCCAGTTATGGATTGAGGGTGGTAGGAGGAAGGATTGTTGATTTCTCAGTTTGGTAACAGAATACTATTTTCACATGCTCCAAGATATTCTAAAATATTTGACTGAAAGGTCAAAGCAACAGTCCTCTTTAAAAGGAAATAATACTTGACTTAAACTCACTAAGAGACAAGATCAACCTGAAATCGTAACTACAGTATAATTAAAGATAAGTAACAGTAACTACACACACACACAAAAGAAACATTCCATACTTCACAGTCTGAAAAGCTTTTTCCCAGATTATCAAATTTTTTACAATGAACCTGTCATTTGAAAGCAAATTAAGTTGAATCAACTATTAGAGAATAAGATGAAACTGACAGTGAATCATCTGCTTTGTAAATGGAGTCTTTAAACGTACCAAAGCCCAGCACAAGTCTCACACAGTAATAAAAAGTCAATCACAGATAATTTTATCTTTTAAGGAAGAGTCTGGCACTACTTGAACTGTTTCAGTTAAAGAAATTAATTTAAGACCATAGTGAAGGCTGGCACAATGAGGTCAACCATATGTTTACCAGGGAATTTCTCTTCTTTATAAAAATATTTCATAGGTGGGTAACCAAGATAAAGCGTTCTATTCTGACAAAATGCATTTTAGAGAGAAAAAGAGGTAAAATGTTTGAATTAGCAAATAGTAACAAGATTTAAACATTTATCCAATCCATATCCCTAAATGTGACAGGGGGAGAGTTTCTAATTTAAGAAGGGGCAAGGAAACTGAATGGATTTAGGTTTCTTATTACTGGCCACCACTTCCTAATGAAGAAGAAAGAAATAAATCAATGTGAAAAAGTAGCATCAAATTCTATGAAGCATTGTATTCCAGCAGACTTTCAGGGACAATATTTGCTATGCTCAAGTAAACTATTTTCATAATTTATTGACATTTATACAGATTTTCTTCTCGAGGCTGATTAAGCAGTACTTTTTATTAAGTAGAATAAAAAAAGATGACAACAACTTTGTATTTGTAATCACTCAAGGAGAAACAATTATTTTTTAGTACCATGTATGAAAGGATGAATAGCTAGTATCCTCAATGAGATCATTAATTAGCAAAAATGTGATGTTTCACAATTCCTGAGTTAGCACCACTAACTTCTGTCCTTCCTTTACTAACACATTAATATTGCTTTTAGGAAGGCAAATTATAAGGTTCTCTCCCTACTTTCCCTGCCATCCCTGACTGATTCCTGTTTTTCATGCCAGTAATTAAGGTCACCTGAGGAAAAAGAAGCAAACAAAAAACCAAACTGCAAAGGCTTGCACAGATTCCAGAATATATTTTTGAACAAAGCAAAGTTAAAAAAAAAACCCAAACGACTGCAAAGGCTTGAACAGATTCCAGAATACCTTTTGAAAGCCTTTAACTATCAAAAGCAGGCAGAAGACATGTTACGTGACTGTCATTGATCACAAAAGGTTGCTTACTGGCTCTTTTTATTTAAAACGTTTAACCCATTTATTTTCATTTGCTTTCAAAAAATGAAGTTGTAATAGGTTTCAGCAAATAGATAATACTATCTCTTTCTCCCTTCAAAAGACAAAAACTCTATATCCAGCTGACAGTTCTGTCACAGTCCTTCATTACTTCAAAGCCATGCAAGACACACAAAATTTCTGGCTCCAACTACTCAGCAAAAGACCTTCGTCATCCTCTTCCCCTCCACCCTAATGGAAATTTTAGCCTGTAATCTGCTTGAATGCTCATCTCTCAGCTGTAAACCAAGGCTGTGTGAGAGACATGATCTAATGAGGCATTACATGATCTGAAGGCATTTTCATTCATTGCACACAGCCGTAACTATGGGTAAATTCAATGGGAATTGTGCCTTGTCTCTTTCACATGAGTAGGGGTAATTTAATCTCAATCTCTGGGCGTAGTTGCCACTATGGTCGATACCTGTATAATATATAGTGAAGATCCTTTAGTCTAAAACTCTTAGCTGGGTAGAATTGGAGCACACAATTAGTGAAAGTACTTGATCACCAAGTTTCGCACATTGTTTGAGCTAAGCTGCTTTAGCTTATTAATTACAAACTCACAGAGCCTTCCAAGGGAGCAGCTTAACAAGACAACATTCCCTGGCTCTTGCAAATGTATTGTGTTCTACTTTTCTCAGAACTTGAAGAGCTAGACCTAAACACAAGTATAAGATACTATAAAACTCAGAGCAAAAAATAATTGCAATCAACCTGAATTACTCTTCTTTACAACAAATACCCGTCTGTTTTACTTTCCTGATTGAAATCATACACATATTCATGAGATACCAGTGTTCAGTGTGATGGATTGAAAGCATCCATTTTTTTTTACATTTTGGCTGTATAGTTAGTCTATTTATAAGGAAGAGCTGCTGATAATGCTCAGGGGACACTGGTTTCAAGAAGCTTTTCTACTACTGCTTTCTTTTTCACAAGTGAATTCTTCCATCCTAGCTCAAAAATTCTGCAGCTGCTGCACAGCGAAGTATTTCCCAAAACTCTATTTACACAGGCAGATACAAAAACAAGCAAATGAGACTCCTCGGGGCCTAAAGCCATAACTTTTATTTTATTTATCTTTACTGAATGAAGACTATAAATTTTAAACTTCAGTTGATATTCAAGCCAAACCTTTATTAACAAACTCCCAAGATTAAATTAAGCCATCTTGGTAAAATTACTAAAAATTTTGTATTTATCTTACTTTAGCATGGTTATATACCAAAGCTAATATAGCACACATCAGTACAGACTGATTACCAAAGGTTATGCAAAGGACTATCAATCTCTTGGTGGACAGAAGAAATTATTTCTATTCTCTACTCATTCTAGTTTCAGTTATGATACTAGCATTTCTCACTTTAAAATAATTACTGAAATTTTTATCTTCAATAGCACTTCACCAATGGAACTACTAAATACTTTATTAACTACCAATAATTTTATTCTGTTTATATCTCAGATTTGGTTATATAGCTACAGTACCCACTCATTTTCTTTTTTGTGAACACACAAATAGCATCCCATACTATGACATTTCACAGTACAGAACCAATGTGCATAACCATCCAAGTTCCAATTGACTGAAAACTTTCCTCACATAAGATGGGGTTTTGGCTTTTTTTGGAAAACTCAATAAAAATAGCTTAATACTTTTTTCTGGACAAAGCTTTTAAATAAGAAAAAAAATATTGCCAAACCATTAAATAAAAACTCTGCCAGTGTTGAGCAAAGATTGAGCAGTAAGTAATTGTTCTGAGAACAGCTGGAAACACAGAACTTCCACTAACACAAGTAGAGCAGGTAAAGAATAGAAGGAAGTGTAACCAAGAGTGTATGTATTTTTTCTGTATTTTGTCTCATGCCCTACCCCAGTGACTAAAAATATTGGGGTGAAAGTTGTAGGAAGTTGTGGTATTGCTACTAGCTTGCATTCTGTGATACAAGTTCCTTGGGATCTCAAACTGGCCATGAATTCTGCACCGTCATCTCACACAGTTATTTTATTAAATGGCTGCTTAGACACACATTTAAGAAAAAAATTCTATTGATGGAACAAGATTTTTCAAGTAGCACTTTATTTTGGTGTGTGGATGTAATTTGATGGTAGCCCCCCACAGCAGTTTTCAAGGAGTAACACAGAAGCACAGTGAAAGCTAACATCCTACACTCTTTACTAAAGTTGTGTCATTAATTACACTTGCTCTGCATTCAATCAGATGTAAATACCTACACACACAAATATTATGTGCCTAACTTTTTGGAATATATAAGAAGCTATTCTGATGATAAAAAAACCTAAAACCAGTCCTCTAAATATTTCCACAATTCTACAAATAAATCCAAGGTTTGTAGTATTAAAACTAAAAGGAAGTGAAAGGTAAATCATCGTAATTAAGATGTCAGTATTATCAATAAAGTCAATCTTTCCAGTTTATGATGCAAATAGTTCATATCTTCACATTGAGGGAAAGGCTCTAATTATTTAACATTATTTGTACAGCAATGACATATTTTCTGTACATTTTCAACTGAACTTCCTTACTCTATTTTTTACCTGCTCTTCCATTCATAACGCAAGTCCTGTGTTTCCAGCTGTTCTGAGAACAAATGCTTCTTTAGCATTTGCCTTTAAAGGCTTCAGATTACTAAAGATGCTATATCAAAATTTTCTAAAGCAAATCCATTCTATTCTCCTCTACATTACTTGTACCTTTTCAGAATATTTCTGTGTTTTTATCGAGGAGAACACTGCACAAGCTTGGGCTTCTTCTGGGAAAATTCTTGGAAATAAGTGATCTTCCTTTAAAGGCTTGTCTAGGGGTGTGTTAGCCTTTTTTAAGAAAAAATATGATTTGCCTAAAGTTCTGCAAACCAGATTTAAACCAGTCCAGCAGTGGCAATTTAGCAACAACACTGTGGTTAGAAAACAAAACACAAGATCTCATAAGCATCAGCTTATATTATTGCAGAAAAAAAGGGTTAGAGAAAACTCTCATTAAAGACTGTCCCGACAGACAAAAATCACTGTAACCTTAATGATATACGCAGGCTCAAAGTCACAGGTTTTACAAGTTACTGTGCATCCACTGAACTGCAGTAACTATTCAGGCCGATGCTGTGAGCCATTAGCAAAAAGAGGCAATTTCTTGCAAGTTTCAGAACTTCCCTGTAGACTGACTAAGAACAGGCTAATCAGATAAATCTCGTAACTTAATCCGAGACTTTTCAGTGGATCTGTAAAAATAAAATGTAATTAACCTAGGGCATCATACACTGTTGTATAAAATTACAGCCGTTTCAGAAGTAACTAGAACTTACTTTGTGCACCAATGTATCATTTTTATCAATAACATAGATAGTATTGTCATAATAGCACAGTGGCAGACCACTGGTATATATACATGAACATTTCAGGTAAACAATGGGCATTTAAAAACACTATACCTAATCAGAAAAAGGACATCTCTTTGTTGTGTCAGGCAACTTAGAAGATAGCACTAATTATAATAAATTAAATTTTTCTAAACCAAACAAAAACCATTTAAAATTATAGATAGCAGTTTCCTTTATAAAACGTTTTTTCACACTGAACACTTAAATGTTAATTGATAGAATTCTGAGTCTTGAAATCTTGCTCACCTGGGAGCATGTCTGAAATAAACTTACTTGTTCTACTGTTCACTTACTAAATTTTCATTTATGTTTCCTGTTTACAACTCCTTTCCAATACGCTAAACTACATTATTAAATTAGTAGTTTACTAAATAGAGGAAAGAGTAATTAGAGCATCATGCAATTAGCAACATATAGACAAAAAACCTTCATAAATGTCCTTGAATCTCTTATCAAAAGACAACAGAACATCATGTAAGAAAACAAAAAGTGTCATCTTACAGCTGGTATTTCTAAAATGAAAGCAATTACAACATCAGACTTAACACGGCTGTAATTTCAGGAAGTGAGTATTACCCTGCACACATTTGACTTACCCTCAACAACCTCATTTAATATGTAACCATTTTTCCCCTTTACAAAGGGAGCAACAGGAATTAGGGTGAGGCACGCTGTAGAACTAGGCCAGAGACAGCGACACAGCACAGCTTTCCCAAGTCCCTTTGTAGAGCGCCTCTTTTCAGGTTCACAGCTGCCATTTCCCTACTTTTCACACAGTTTTATAAAAGATACTTCTTAATAAACTATAGCCTCTATTTTGCAGTTGAGCTTGTAAAAGTCTGCACATTAGAAGAAGAGCATTGCAAAAACACATTTGCCAGATAGAGCTAATAAAACCAAGGCAGATCAGACTACCTGCCTAAGTTACTGCTAGAAGAACATTCTGTACAGTATGTTCAATTTCTTGATCTCATTTCATTTCAGTAACTCTGAAATACACACCATGGGGGGGAAACCTATGCTTCTGAACTTCAAGAGAATAATTTTTATCCCATACAGTTCAATGATTTGACATTTTAACTCTTTTTGGCTATGCTAAATCCAGGTTATCAGGGAAATTAAACAAATTTCATTCATTGTGTACAGTCTTTCTGTGCTGTTCTATTACTAGTGACAAAAAATGTAAGCTATACTGGACCAAAATGAGAGAAGAGGGAGATATAGCTGATCCAAATACAAAAACAAAATGGAAAAGTGTAAAAACCCAAGGAAAAGTAGAGAAGTTGCTGGTTAAATAAGGAGAGACGGGGGCCACTGCCACAAAACCTAGAGATCTTTTCTCCTGCCCCAGTCGTAATAAAGCACCACCCGCTTAGAGCAGCACACAGTGAAAGTGATCCATTCTACCAGAGCAATTTCCGCAGCCCCTATTTAAGAACCCCTTCGGAGTAGGTATGAATGAATAATTCAGCTGGAAATACCTGTCAGGCAGCAGCATGCTCCATGCTGCTGTACCTACAGCAATCCCATCCGGCCGAGAAAGCCAGACGTTACCTGTCCACAGCGCTGACACCACAGCGCTGACACCACACCGCAACCTCATTTTACGGAGAGAAAGAGAACCCCACGGGCAACACACAGCTTGGAGCAGGACATGCCTGTCCCAGCCCCTTGTGCGGAGGAATTACAGTGCCGGGAACTGGGAGCTGTTGGTCACGATCCCCCCGATGCCACGGGGAGGGTCTCCCCGACCGCTCACCCCGCACAGTGTGATACACATTCCCACGGCGCTCAGCGAAGCCGCGGGCTCCCCCAAGTCCCGGAGGAACAGGGATCCCTTCGCCCTTCCCTCGCCTGCCCAGGGAGCGGCGGCACCGCTGCCAGACGCCTCCCTGAGGCGCCTCTTCCCCCGCGCCCGCCCCACCCGCCGCCGTCCGAGTCCCGGCCTCTCCCCGCAGACCCCTGAGC
This sequence comes from Nicator chloris, assembly GCA_013400495.1. NCBI lineage: Eukaryota > Metazoa > Chordata > Aves > Passeriformes > Pycnonotidae > Nicator > Nicator chloris. Next base: position 11,387 of record WAAE01021646.1, read on the forward strand.
GTCTCACCTCCATCCCGGCGCCGGACCGGCCCTTCCCTGCCGCCACCTGCCCCGCTACCCGGGAGCTCGACGCCCTCAACCTCTGCCCGGGCGGTTCCTCCCTCCGCGCCGCTCTTCGCGCCGCGCCGCGGCACGCAAGCACGCACGCACGCACGCGCCCGACGGAACGGCTGCTCCCGGCTCCCCCCGCCGCCGCCGCCCGGCCCCAGCGCTGCCCCGCGGGCTCGGCCGCAGACGCCTCACCTGCATCGACGCCATGATGGATCCGCCTCCTCCCCCTCCCCTCTGCGCCGCCGCCGGGGCGGCCCCGCCCCGCGAGCTCCCCGGTCACGTGCCCGCGCCCGCCCGTTGAGNCAGCGCTGACACCACACCGCAACCTCATTTTACGGAGAGAAAGAGAACCCCACGGGCAACACACAGCTTGGAGCAGGACATGCCTGTCCCAGCCCCTTGTGCGGAGGAATTACAGTGCCGGGAACTGGGAGCTGTTGGTCACGATCCCCCCGATGCCACGGGGAGGGTCTCCCCGACCGCTCACCCCGCACAGTGTGATACACATTCCCACGGCGCTCAGCGAAGCCGCGGGCTCCCCCAAGTCCCGGAGGAACAGGGATCCCTTCGCCCTTCCCTCGCCTGCCCAGGGAGCGGCGGCACCGCTGCCAGACGCCTCCCTGAGGCGCCTCTTCCCCCGCGCCCGCCCCACCCGCCGCCGTCCGAGTCCCGGCCTCTCCCCGCAGACCCCTGAGCGTCTCACCTCCATCCCGGCGCCGGACCGGCCCTTCCCTGCCGCCACCTGCCCCGCTACCCGGGAGCTCGACGCCCTCAACCTCTGCCCGGGCGGTTCCTCCCTCCGCGCCGCTCTTCGCGCCGCGCCGCGGCACGCAAGCACGCACGCACGCACGCGCCCGACGGAACGGCTGCTCCCGGCTCCCCCCGCCGCCGCCGCCCGGCCCCAGCGCTGCCCCGCGGGCTCGGCCGCAGACGCCTCACCTGCATCGACGCCATGATGGATCCGCCTCCTCCCCCTCCCCTCTGCGCCGCCGCCGGGGCGGCCCCGCCCCGCGAGCTCCCCGGTCACGTGCCCGCGCCCGCCCGTTGAGCGGCCGCGCGTGCGCGGGGCGAATGGGGTGCGGGCGGGCGCGAGGACGGCGAGCGGCGCGGGCGGGCGTGTTTGTGACTGGGGCTCCCGCTGCCCTTGCCGGCGGCCAGGGAGGCTCCCCCGGCGCTGCCCGTACCCTGCCCGCCCTTGCCGCCTGCCAGGGAGGCTCCCCCGGCGCTGCCCATACCCTGCTCGCCCTTGCCGGCGGCCAGGGAGGCTCCCCCGGCGCTGCCCGTAACCTGCTCGCCCTGCGGCCGGATCGGCGCGATGTCCATCACCGCCACCCGCAGGGGCGACAAGGGGTTGACCCCCCGCCGCCTTCTGTTTGTGAAGGTTTTTAGAGCTGCACGTGCGGAGTGTTTAAGTGACTCAAGTAATACGGACTGTGCCCCTCCCATGTGTGGGTTTCTCCGGGCTCCTTTCACGCCTGGTGTGCCCTGGAGGGAGGGTCATACAATCATAGAACCACAGAGTGTGAAGTAGTGGGACAGAACTTCGAAGATCATCTAGATCCGACAGCCCCGCCACGGGCACAGACACCTCCCACCTGACCAGGCTGCCCAGATCCCCTTCCAACCTGGCTTTGAACACTGCCAGGGATGAAGCATCCACAAACCTCCCTGAGCAGCCTCTTCCAGTGCCTCACCACCCTCCCAGTAAAAAAATTTCTTTCTGATATCTAACCCAAATCCCTCTTGTTCCAAGGTGTCCCATCACTCCCTGTGCTGTCACTAGATCCCGGCAGAGGCCGGCCCGGGGCGGGCGGCAGGCGCTGCTCGGCGGGCCCGGGGCCGCGGGGCGCTCGGCACCGGCGGCCGGAGCTGAAGGGCTGCGGGGCTCTGCTGCTGAGCGGTTCTCTCTGTGCTTCACTCTTCCCTGTGTGCTGCTCTGCCACTGATCGTCTGATTTTCCTGCACTCGTGGTCTGCTGGTATACGAGTCCAAATGAACGTGGGTGTATTTTAAGTCGGAGCATTTCGGGACTCTAGGTTTTCCTTTCCTGGACTGGAATAATCCCTGTCCTTTGCACCAGATCGTTTTGCCATATCTGTGTAGGTGAAAATAAACAGGCAGCACTCAGTAGAATGACTTTGTGGAGTCAATAATAAACAACTTGCGGAAACACACTTCATAAAGCTGTTACTCCTGCTGTAGTATTTCAGACTTAACAGATCCTCAAGATAAACCTACAAAATGTTTATCCAAACACAACCTATGAAATTTATAATCCCAGTGGTTATGTAAAACTAAGGATTTAACAGAGAAACTGATTTTATAGGTCATTATCCTCCCCATCTCCACATTGCTCATGCTGCACATTCCAAAAACACAGAAGCTCTCTGTCCCTTCACCCCTCTCCTTTCTGGTGATGTTAAAAAATTCTTGGGTCACCTCTGCTCCAGTGGTAGTCCCAATTTTTTCTTCAGAGATAGCCTGATAAGCAAACAATAAATTATTGAACAATTGTTTGCAGTTTGTATTACCTTTGAAATCTTCTTGAATTTTAGACCTCTACAAGGATTCTGCACCCAAAAGCCTGTCTACCTTGTTCAACCATATTATTTAGTGTGAAGCAAGTACTACCTTTATGTACAAGCTTTACCTTCTGGTATGTTTCTAATATCCTTAACAGGTAACTGGAGGAAAACAAAACCCCAGCACAACAAGGCATCAGTTTCCAACTTTTATCCAGCATCAACAGTGTCGTCAATGTTAAAGCAAGCATACAAACTTTGAGGTTTGCTAAAAGGTAGAATCCTTTAAGCAGAAGAAGACAGCAGGAGTATCCTTACCTTGTGAAGTAGCTGCAGAAGTGAACAAGCCCCTTGGCTTTGCAGGAATTTGCTGAAGACAAAATCAGTATGTGTTTGATTTTTGAGTAGGAAAGGAAATTATCCTACCAAAAGTAAGGATGGGGAAAGTATTGTCATCTAAGCTGCATCCTGTACATTTGTCTTCTAAATTCAATTCTCATTCACAAACTATGGGCTCCTGATGCCATGCAATCTGACATTGCTCAATTGTGTTTTCCCTGGAAGTCAGTATTTATTACTATATGATTTCTGCAAGACCATTCAGGTTGCAGAGGATTTGTTGCTTTAAGTAGACACTTAGAGCTGGTAAAGGTTTCTCTTTCCTGCAGTTCCTCAGAATGAACTTAGGCTATTACAGCACTAAGTGGAACATTTCTGTTTTACTTGTTGTTGTTGTTTGCATGATCCAAACATATGTTTATCCTAAAATACATCTCTTAATGCCATATGCCACAAAGACAGCAAGAACATCAAGTTTAAGCAATGGACATGTGTTTGGTTATAAACATGGACATATTGACTATCTGTGTTGATGTAATCACAGCGAGATACAACTGATTTCAAACCATTATGCTCAGTTTCTTAAGCCTCTTCCAGACAACCCTGTTGAAGGTCAGAAAATATAAAGCAGCATAAGCTTATGAATGCCAGAACACTTCATAGACTGCAAGCTGGTTTTGCATAGAAAGATTAGCTGTGTGGTCTTAAGCAAATTGTATTCAGTACAAATATGACTTCTACTCTGTAATAAAGGAAAATTATCTCTGGATGAAAAGCCACCTTTGCAAAAAACCCCAAATCATAGCTTTTAACTGCCCTTATGTTCAATAAGCTTTTTTCATCTATCACACAGAGCTTTTCAATATTAAAAACAAGTTACCTACTATGTTTTTTACTGAAGTATTGTTTACTGAGAAAACTTCATCTATGCTGCAAATCCTACTCCTGAGGATAGTAGGCATGAAAAGCAAGGGACAATTTGCCCTTCACATAAATAGAGCATGAGTTAATTACTGCCTACTCAATCTTAACTGGGTGTGTAAGTAACTAAAGCATTACGCTGCAGCTGATACTCATGGGCAAAATCCCCCAGCCCTGAATCCACTTTGAGTTTATTCTTACAGGACAACCAAAGGTGTCTTTTCTCACTGTTGTCACATCTTTGTTTTTTAAAGTGTCATGCAATGCGTAATATATATGTGAAACATTTTTTTAGCTCCTTGTCATGATGGGAATAGGGGCATCTGGAGAATCATCCCTGTGTTGATGAATTCCTGAATTATATCCCTGAATTATCCTTTATTTATTTGGCTTTTCCCCTTTCCTCATTTCTTGGTAACCTGCCTAGCAGAGCTGTTTTTGTACAGTGCGTAATGCTATGGGGATTAGGGAATCAGTCCCATAAGCACAGTAAGAAAACAAACACTATTATCAGACTCCCAGAAAGAATATACAAATCTATATTATTATTATTATATGTAATATATGTGGTATCTTGTTCTTTAGTTATCCAGTAATCCCACTAAGGAAAGGCCCTAATTCCCAGAGAGGATAAATTTCACTAGGAGTAGGTTATTGCAATTTGGTTTTCATTTCAGTGTTGACCTTTACCTATGCAAAACATAGAAGAAAACACTTCTGCAGTTAACCCTTCCTAATCTGTTGTAGGTACAGAGATGGTCAACACAATAACTGTTCACTTTTTAAAAAGAATGCTTTGGTATTTAGCTAACGCAGCCTGATCTTTCACCAATCAACCTAAGTTTTGCCAGAGACTTCAAGGATCAGAGTCCTGGGTCCCAAATATTCAAAGCTCATGAAGTAAGAGAAATTTAATCTGTTACCTTTATTATTTCAGAGGCTATCTTACACTGATCTGATCAAATACATGATTATGATCCACATAATGAAAATATATGGAGCAAATAATAAAAATTGTACCTCCTACTAAAATTTTTGTGGTAAATATTCTTGAAGTTGACCTAAAAATCTACTTTTCTTCAGAGTTTGCATAACCTTATACTTACAGGGAAAATGCAACTAATTTTCAAACTGCATTTATTAGATAATTTTCTGATATACCAAGACACTTTCACAAAGATCAAATATAATTCTTGATTAGGGTCCCTATAATTTTACATTCCATTCTCATGTTGTCCATGTTTTCAAATGTCACTGAACATTTTCTCCTTTTTTCTTTTTTTTTCTGTATCATTTTTCTACACACTAAACTGCTACTACCTGCTCCATTATGATTCCTGGTACTAAAATTACATGAGAGTTCGATTTCTTTTGCCTGTGTCCACTGTACCTTTTAGCTTTTCATTTTGTCTCCTTACACAGAAGCCATCTGTACATTCAGGTTAACTCCCCTTATGACTCAAGTGGCATCACACCTGTAATCTGCAGAGCCAGGACACTGAATCTCCTGGGCCTGGAGGACTCCTTGCCCCTCAGAGGAATTGTGTCAACTGCTGCTTCTGCTCCTACCTGCCAATTTAAGGAAGGGCACTGAATTTAAAAACTCTGTGGAATGAAGATCTTCTTATAAACAAGTTTGGTGCACCTGCAGAAACCATCAATTAAAGATGCAGAATCAAACCAATACAATATTATATCAATATAAAAGTAATAAATAGTACACATAGCTAAAAATTCAAATAGCCTGAATTTGCAAGATAACTTTGAGCTGTTGAAATTTTATTTATTGTTGTTTTATTCCTTAGTGATTATGTAGGTTTTTCATCAACAGTGTACTTCATTTTCATCTTAGCTCTTAATAGTAACAAGCAAAATGTCTTTTCCATCCCAGGACTTTCAAAGGGATGAAAAGAGGCTAAGGAAAAGGAAAGGCTCACCTGATTCCTAATCTGCTACAAGGGCAGTTCCTGCAGGAGAGGGTAATCTTATTCTCAGATGACATATTCTTCTCTTGTTTAGGATTTGACAATTGTGAAGCCACTGGGTGGTTTGTGGCTTTCATCTTATTCACAGAAAGACTAAACTACCAAAGTAATTTTCATCAGATCAGAAAAGAATATGTCCTATTATGTAGAGATACAGTTATAATTACTGCAGGCCAAGAAGGAGGACACAGGACTAGGGAAAGGGGTGGAATTGCCTGCTTTAGTAATATGCAGAATCACAGAATGGGTCAGGTTGGAAGGGACCATAGTGGGTCACCTGGTCCAACCTCCCTGCTCAAGCACAGGCATTCCAGAGCACATTACTCAGGGTTGCATCCATGAGGTTCTTGAATATCTCTAGTGAGGGAGACCCCACAACCTTTCTGGGCAGCCTCTTCCAATGCTTGGTCACCTGCACAGCAACTAAGTTCTTCCTCATATTCAGGTGGAACATTCTGTGCATCAGTTTCTGCCTATTGTCTCTTGTCCTATTGTTTGGCACCATGTGCTGTAATTACCAATTTGTAATTACAGTTGTAATTGTAGTAATTGTCAAGCCATGTTTTTAGGCAGCAGGAGTCCTCTAACTCAGGAGTCCTCTTTACAGCATTTACTGTAAAGATAAACACTTATAAAGACAAAAAGCATAACAATTTAATGAGGACTGTGTAGGACCTATACTCAATTACATAATTATTAAAAGTTCTTTCACACAGAAGCATCCACAGGCCATGTGAACAGGTTGATGACTGTGTCTGTCAAACCCAGGTGTTCAGGAGCTGCTCAGTGATAATACCCCCAAGATGCAAACCTGATTATAATTTAGTAATTTTATTTTATCTCTAAAACCTGTGAACTGGAGACTTCTCAGGTGACTCCAAGAGTTACATGAATACCTAGTTCATGTTTTTAGGAATGCACAGAAGCGACTCTGACTTCATAACCAACAAAGATGATCTTGATAAAGAATTTTCAAAATTAAGTAGCTGCCTGGTTTTGCCAGCCTAGAAGCAAGATAAAACTACTGAAGAGGCATCTTGGGTAACCTCTACAGATGTGTGATAAACCACCACAGTTCCCAAGGGCTGAGAAGCAGTGCCTCCAACTGTGCACATCAGACTGCACACTGCCCTCACTGGACCCTGCACACTACTTATAGAGCTTGAAGAATTTCATTTCACAGGCCTGGACACCAAGATGACACTGGTGCAGCCTGTTGGTTTATTTAATGTCCCTCGGGAAAGACAAGACTTCACATGGGATATGATTATTGTGAACCAGAGTCACGATAGAAAACCAGAATGGGTGAGCAATTGACTATTTCAGCTGAGTATTTTCAGGTGTTCTCTTGTTAAGTCATAGTTGTTTATTACAAGTCAAATATCTATGACAACTATAAAAGCAGCTTAAATGTTAAATACTGATATATTATTTTCATGTTTCATTTGTAGCAAATGACAAATAATTCTGACTCAAATGGAGTGTCGCTTCTGGAAAACTTTGTATGTCAGCTTAGTATGGTAATGCAGGAAGCTTTTCCCTGTATAGAAAGAGAAAATAAATCCTTTGTGCCAAATGCATTAAAATTCTAGATAATTTTCAAGCTTGGTCATCCCAACCAAAATTGACAACTTTTTAATCTGCACAATGGGCATCCCATTGTTTTGCTAGATAGAGGAAGAAGAATTCATAGCAACGTAAGATCTGGATTATGTATTATTTATAGTTTTTTGTAGTGGTGATTTGGTAGATAAAAGTTTTCTATTAGTGTAAATAGGATACCAGTAGTATTTTTTTTCATGGGAAGGAAAGCCTTAGCTATGAATTTTCACCTGCAAAGGCAGTTTTAAATGTGAATTAACATTAATGGAATTAACAGTATTCGTTTTTTTAACTTCAAAGTAACTTCTGGCTGAAGAAAGAAATTCATTACAAATAAATATGGAATAACATTAATCCATGCATGTATTCACAAAAAACTAATCCCAGAAAACTATCCTGAAAACTAGCAACTTTAGCACTGAACTGTAGATTTTAATTTATCTAAAAGCTCTCATGTTCTTACATTCACTGATTTAAAAGGCAGTACATATTTCAGGGGCAATTTCAATTTAATTTTACAATTCTACCCTCAACATGTGAGACAACAAAACATTACATGACTCACATCTTGAAAACTGATTACAAAAGTTCAACAGGACAAAATGTTGAAGTATTCCATTTGTCAAAGAAAACTCATGATCTTGCAATTCTGATCTCCTCCCATTTAGCGTGGGAGGAAAATCCTGTATTCTGTAAACATAAAACAGTAACATGGTAATGACAGAGAGATAGATCCTTTTTTGGGTTTGTTGTTTTTCTTTTAATCTCAGTGACCTTTCTCTCATAGAAGAGAAATTGCACAACCTACATTTCAGATGCAACATATGCAAGGTTTTATTTCATGACGCGTAACGCTTGTTAAAACTCGATAAAAACTTGCTCTTCTTTTCTCTGTACTGCCTTAGTGATGACACTCCAGCTTCACAGGTGACTAATAATAAACACAGAATCTACTTTGTCCTCTTTCCTAGCTCATCCAAACACTGAGCCACACCTGCAGTTCACAGCATTGGTATCTTCCCATAAAATTGCTATCTAATAGGTACATTTAAAAAGAAATCCAACTCCAGTCCAGTTCATTATTTATAAAAAGCCTTCAAAAGTTGAACTTTTTCTATGGGAAACAATCCCTAAAGCCTTCTTTTCTAAAGTTTTAGTCTGTCTTTAAAAACAAGCATCCTAGTTTGTTTCCGAAGCCACTCAATCTTTAATGAGTTCTTGCTATTTTTCTCTTACTCCTGCTCTTTTTGTCTTACTCAGGTGTTGAAATTAAGTTTATACCATAGCTTCGACCCTTAGTTTTTAGGTAGGAATACTGCTACTTCTCCTTGTGCTTTTGTTTATTCTGCAGTAACTGTTACTCCCTTAAATTACACTGCAGTATTTGAGACCTGACAAAATTAAACTAGGAGTACAAAACATGAACTGAGAAATTAACTTTCCTGCCCCACTATGTTCCTTGTCCACTTCATCACATAAACCAACAGATTTAGGCAAGTTTTGGGAGCACCCTTTCAACGGGCAAAGTAAAAAAAAGAAAGGGGTAAAAAACCAAACAGTCACTACTGCAATTTAGGCCTGTGAAATAAAATATGACAGTGATAAAACACAGAAGCAACCAATTTTCCAAACTTCCTACCATTAAGTGAGAAATGCCTTTCAGATAACGTGTTCAACATCTGTTGAATATAACGGCACAGAGAATCCTGATGGTGAATCCTCCTTTCTTCAAGTTCAAAACCAAAAAGGAATTTCATGTCTTGTGGAAGGGAGTTCTGATCATTCTAGATGTGCAGACTTCTTCACGTTGGAGACCATCAGAGACTTCTGCAGCAGCTTATACACACTCAAATGATGACAAACCATGACACAGCAAGACTCTACTCATTGTTTACAGTTAATAAAGAATCTGGACCTTTTCATGACTAAATCAACAGTTCAGCTTAAAATTCAAACCTCAAATACAGGGCTACCTTCATAAGTAAAAGAACTACTATGGGACACTTTAAGTTTTCAAAAATATCCCCAGCAGGATATCCTTGAAGTATCCTTGAAAGTATCCTCTTCAAGCCTGTTCAGGAATACCATGCCTTTTTAGTACTTGGTGCTGAGAATTGTGGATACTTGAAATTCAGAGCAGCACAAAGATATCTTAACACTTCAACTCTATGAAACTCTTTAGAACTATGAAAAAAACCCCACCACCTTTTATTTTATACATGCAGCTTCACAACCTAGTACCCAAATACTAATTACATTAGCCTTTTGCTCGCCATTTAGTATAGCCATGAAAATGATGATTCTGCATATGAACACTTCCTGTAAGATGTCATAAATCAACAGAAACACAGGTTTAAAAATTTTCAACTTTGAAATTTATTTAGAACTCAGGGGTTAAGCGTGGTAAGTTTCCAATTGTCTGATAATAGCATACCCATTTAACTATAATGGAAATTGCACTAATTCCCCCTGCCCGCCTCCCCCTTAGAAATCTGGTTCATTTTAACAGCCGGTGGTTTTGCAAATAGTGCACTCTAGGACACTACTGCAATTCCTGAGTGTTCAAAGCTACTGTATAATACATTAAGCTGAAAGAAAACCAACAAAATTATTATTCAGAGCTAAACCAGCTATTTTACCTTACTACTAAAGTACAGAATCAAAAAATGCAATGTATTTTAACAAAATTAAGGAAATGGTTCTAGAATGCTTAAAAAGGGGAAGAAAGAGAAAAAAATGAAAAAAAAAAAACCCACTGTTTTAAAAAATTACATCCTTTTTGCCTTAGTTTAAAACAAAGTATTTTTTAGCCTCAAGTCATTAGCCTCAAGACTATTAAAAATGGCCAGTGAACTTAAGACTCACTCAGACTGATATGTAGCTGTGACTAAAATATCCATGTTGGTATTCCTTGACCTTTTAGGGTATTCCTAGCGGCTCTAACAAAAGCAGCATAACAGGGTATCTCTGGTTTATCATTCTAGTGCTCTTGAAAATGAGTTACTGACAGCACTGACCACAGTGCTTACACATGGAATTTCAGACAATTACCCTACAATGCACTTCAGCTTTATCGTGCAAAGCCAGTCTAGTCACAAACATCCCCACATTAAACACATTAAATTGTGCCAAAGTATGTGACGTGAATCAATGTCAGCTAATCTACCAACACACTGACAAACGTCAGCATTGTTTAAGCCCAGAATAAAATTTCTTTTGTCAGAACTGACCTCCTCTATGGGCAGACTGCATAGTCTATCCAAGTTACTAGTTTTCATCCAGGAAAATCTCTTCCAAGTTGTATTTATGTTGACAAACAGGTTTAGAGGAGAGTTTCAGCCCTCTAAATTAGCTATGAGTTAAAACACCAAGAAAGAGGCCCCATCAGTTGGTGGGATTTTTCCATGATAGACCACAATCACTTCTTGATCAAAACAAAGCTGAAGCAGTGGCAGCTGATGGAAATGCTAATTACATTGTTCTTGCATCATTTCTCATGATGCATTAGTTTTATTCTCATTTACAGATGATTTTAGCAGAAGGGTTCTTCAGGCTGCAGCTGAACAAAAAGCAACTTCTTCTCTCAAGTTGCTTGTTTTCTTTATGGAAACTTGTTTTGAACAAAGAACTGATACTACGGGCAACTGCCAGCAGGATCTACCGAGAGACAATGTGTTCCACTCTAGTATTATGTCAGTGGCTTGCCAATCCTTTTCCCCTAAAACATTTGTAAAAACACTGGAAATACCTATGAAATTTATAAAACAGCTCCTAAAACATCTGCTTAATGTCCTTTCCTTCAAATATAAAAGACCTCTGCATTTCAGGGTCTTTTGCTATGGGTACAAGGGAGAAGTTGAGGAAGAGGTAAAAGGTAGGACAACTTCTATCTTTTCAGTTGCTATGTTACAAAATTTAAATGACTACTACGCTAGAGATTAAATACAGACTTTACATAAACAATCAGAACAATCAATGGAAATAAACCATAACTGAAGCCATATAAAATCCTTATCAGGTCAAGTGACAGTATATTAAGAAAAAACATATGTTATATAGAAGATAATATACACAGATTTTAACAGTTATTTTCCCCCTTAAAAGTCACTGTCAGTAGGATCAGAGTCTTGCTGTACAGACAAGTGACTGGAATATTTGAAATTACTAATGGGGTAAACGGAGGTTATAGAAGCAAAATGCTATCAAGTACACCCTTGCACATGTCTATACTATGACTTAAATTAAAAGCCTTAAGCATCCTCCTACATACTCCACTTTCAACCTAAATGGAATATCACTGACAGTATACAAAGAGGGCACTTCTAATCTAGTTAGTGTAACTATGCTACAGGACAGCTATCTTACAAAGGAGATTAAGTTCAGATGCTTAGAAACTTTAAAAATAAGAGAAAGCTAGAAACCCTAAACAGCTGCTCAAATGTAACTATAATTATCTTTTAGAGAGTAACAGACTAAACTCCAGTATTTGCTACGGTCATTGTATTAAAAGAAAGTTCTACCACACCTAAAGGATAAGGCATAGCCATCTACTAATTGGCATATTTGTTTATTTGTCTCGTTTGTGAAAAGGTCCTTATTTGTGTAAGCAGCAAAACAAACTCCAACTGAATGATTGCTATTTGCAAAAGAACTGAAGGCAATTGCCTCTGCAGTGAACTTTACAGTTCTCAACAGCACACACGCAACATGCTATCTGAAAAAAAGTTACTAACTGAACTACATGTATTAAATACTGAAAAAAAGTTTTACATTT
>WAAE01021652.1:0-14756 GCA_013400495.1 Nicator chloris
TACAGACACACATGTATATACATATATTAATTAGATAAAATCATTTTCAGAATCACTGAATAGAAAATTAGGTATGTGTCCTTACAGTTTAATGTCCTGGTCACTTGAAAGGCATTTTTCCATTTTTCCTCTCTTATTTAGTCCTTTCTCCCCTAGAAAGGGGAAGACATAGGTTTAAATCACCTGTCTTGAGTGCTGTACCCATATTTTTCAGTGTTCTAAGATGGCAGAACCAACTAAATGTTCTCAGTCAGAGACAGCAATGACCAGTCTCAGATGAGATTAAATCAGTCATAGATCCAATCCCCAGATCATCTTTTCAAGCTTCTCCTGGGAATAATAGAGAATTCAGGAGGTCATCCACATACCTAGAAAAAATTAAGCACCTCTAAGCATGTGTGGGTGACTTAAGTTAAATGTCTCAATTAGGCAGGGAGGAGCTTAATATATTTATAAACATAGCATTAAGCAGTCTTGGAAAATAAACAGATTTTACTATCTGTGATGTATATATTTTGGGTAGGATAGGTCGTGCTTAAACCACAAATCTAATCCTATGTAATGCAAAATAATCCTATTTATGAGCTAAACTAATCAAACTCCACCTTAAATCTAGTTACAACCTTGACCCTAACATTAAGTACAATTCACTCCTTAGATAACAAAAGACAATATGCCAATTCCATTCTAGATTAATAATTATTAATTTTTTCACATTTTATAAGTGTTCTTCACTGACCACTTCCCTTAAAAAATTCTGTCTCTCTAACTATACTTTTATGCTTTATTATCTTTCCTGTTTTACATAACTAAAACATATTATAAATGAATTTAAGTTCATTAAACCCAGGAAACAGTATGCCTCTCAGAGGGAAGGACAAGTTGTATAGTCAAGAAAGTTCAGAATACTTTGATTAACATGTGATACTTTGCTAGAAGTCAGGAGGTGTTCTTTGGATATTGATTCAGGTTATTTTTTTTAACTTACAGATGAGAAAACTGTCCCAGAGTCTGGAATTAGTACACTGAAGCACCAGTCAGGAACCCACACAATCTGAAGACATCCCAGAAAAAGAATGGATGCGGAATTTAACATGGGATTCAGCATAATGATGGGCCACATGGCTACAGGATACCTGAGTCACTTAGTGTGTGGGAAGAGGATGTAGGCTTGGAGGTGTTTAAAAGACATGTAGAAGTGGCACTTGGGGACATGATTTAGTGATGGCCTTGGCAGTGTAAGGCTGTTGATTAGAATCCATGATCTTAAAGATATTTTGAATCAAGATGATTCTATGATTCATACAAAATTTCATGGGAATATTCATCCAACAAATTCAGAGAGACTTTTTATAAGTGAAACTAGCAAAATTAATTAATAAAAATAATATTTCTATGTAGTAAAATCCCAATTTCAATGATAGTACAGAATATTTTTATAACACAAATTCTTAGCAATAAATCTGAGATATTAAAAAAGCTAAATTTCTACTTTTCCCAATAAATGTTATAAATAAAAATTGTAAATAAAATCCTTGCTTTATCCTATTTAGCACAATGACAGATGCAATCAAATAATAATAGTCTGCTTGGTTATTCTTGGTTATTCTGCAAGACCTTCAATCAAAACCTTTATCAAAAGACCAGAAAATAACCAAGTAGGAAAGTCAAATGCTTGCTCAAAAAAAATACTACCTTTAATGCAATCTGAAATAAATTAATGCTTCTTGAATGCAACAAATAAAAGCTAAAGCAGACATGAAATGCCATTTATATTACTTGCAGATCAATGCTACAAAGACATGGTTATGCACGTAATAGAGTAGATAATGAGTTCCTACTAATTAGTCTGGAGATGCTCTGCATCAGTAAGCAGGAGAGGATACCACATTGGTGACAAAACTGATGCTGATATTTATTCACTAAGAGAACACAGCTTTATATTTATATATCAATGCAATGAAAGGTCCCAAAGACAAGATTTATAAAAGAAAACTGAACTTGGATTGGCATAATACAATTTCTGCACACTTCTGAAAAACCACAGCAACTTTATCTGTTTTTATAATCCATAACCTCAGTTTGGTAGTCTTCTAAGGACCTAGATTCTCCTGCGGTGAAAAAGACTACCAGAACTCACGGCTGAACCCGGACTAAAAGGCTAACAAAATTACCAGCACTAATAATTTATATTTAATTCACATGGCAACTCCTACATGCTGGGAGCTCTACAAGAACTCAGATGATCATTGCCATGTAGATGTTTAGACGAACTAAGACTGATCTTGCATGGCAACTCCTACGTGCTTGGAGTTATTCTATGTGTGTTGAGATGATCATTCCAATGTCCAAGAGCCAGGGGGAGGGAGGGGCACAGTAATCTGAGTATTAGAGCAACAAGAAAGGAGGTTTCAAAATTTATATCTTGATCGTACACTGAACCTACTTTCCTCTAAAGAACTAATCAGAAAGAAACTAACAACAACGAAAACACACGCAACTCCAAAAACAAAAAAAAACCCCAAAACAAAACAAACCCCACCAAATCTACTCCCCCCCCACCAAAAAAATCAAAACACAACAAAAAAAATAGAAATAAGACAACTCCTCTGTTTTACAATTTAAGCTACATCACAAGTCTAAAGCATCTTCTTCCAATACCCAGTTTATATCAGGTATCACTACAGGGATAATATTTTGCTAATATAAGAAAAAGAAGAAAAAAGTAACAAACAGTGACCTTGTACAGGACTTCACACTTATACCATTAATTCATCGTTGTATAAATATTCAGACAACGTTGTCCATAAATAAAAAGGATTAAAATAATTGTCCAGCCCTTGTAGTCATACAATCATTCCTAATGAAGGAAGGCAAGTTTACCTCGCCGTAATTATTCCCCACTACTGATATCATTCAAAAATATTACTGCCTACTGAAGAAAGAGTAGCACCTTGTCACCTAATTAAACAAAATAACCAAATGATTATGCAACACTTCGAGCAAAACTGTTGAGGATGAGGAGATTCTTGTTCCTTGAAGACCTAGTCAATATAACAGCAACAGTTAAACTGAAAAAAAAAAGCTTCAGGAACAGGCTTTTCTCACTACAAAGGTAGATAATTTCAATGTGAAGGTGCTTTGCTGAGAATGTTTCATTTAAATAATTTTCAATCACTGTGGTGTTTTTTTAGAAATTTCTAATAGCCAATATTCAGTGAGCAGAAAAAAAGTTCCCACACTTCTCAGAAGTCTGCATGAGACTGGTATTTTTTGTCTTCGAGGGGTCTAAGTTTCTTCACTGCTACTTCCAACTTTCCTGAAGGTCACTTGTTTTTCTAAAAATAACTGCAGATGAGAACACCAATTCTAAAAAATCTCCTTTCAGCTTCTGGTCAGGATCACTGAAATAGTAGTGAACATGTGATGGTGGGTACCCCTGGACGTCAGGCATGAAGCCTACTGAAATGGCTCCACAGGGTGAGCTCCTCAGCATGAAAGCACTCCTATCCAGAGACTCCACTTCAGGAAGCCCTGACATTTCCCTCAAGACAAAGTCACTCCACTCTGCACTTTTGCGCAAAAAATCTACAAGGAGCTCTGCCAGGACTTCTCAAAGAAGAATTGCCTAGGGACAGCCAGCAGAATGCCTTGCTGGTTTGAGTCAGTTTGGAGAGACCCCAACTTGACAGTTGAACTCTTTAATCAGCCATGTTCAACAGAGCACATTTTGAATCCCTGTTTGCTTTCCTAACCCCTCCCGACTTTCTGAGGGGAAAAGAGGCAGCAGCAAAGGCAATTTCTGCTGCTCCTCCCCCTTCAGCCTGCTACCCTGCAGGGGTCACTCAGCAAGATCTGTCTCTGTGTTGAACACATCCAGATGCTCAGGAGACTAAAAACTGCAAGAACCCACAATGAGCAAATCATGAGTGCTCCTGTGAGAGCTTTAAAAGACTCAAAGAATCAGAGACCTGAGTAAAAGCGAGAGAAAGTTTCAGGTCATCTACAGTCCATTCTTCCACTACAAGGGAGGATCAGTTATGCTGCAGTTATCAGCAAATGCTCAGTTAATGCGTCCTTAGAAACATCCACAGGTGTCTTAAGAAGTCTGGCAAACTTCCCCAAAGAAAGTTTTTACAACATTTCACAAAAGCTACAGGTCATCTGCATACTTGAGAACAAGTATATTTCATTATACCTGCGAATAAATATCATTGCCCCAAACAAGAAATAATGGGGAAACACGGGAGAAAAGATGGAGGTGTGGTGGGGGGCAAGGGGAGAGTTATCACAACAAAAATAGCTCATCTAGGGAAACAACCCCAGAAAAATGTGCCTTGGTTTTGTGCCTGACTCAAAGCTTCAATCACACAAGTTCTGGCAAATTTATCTTAAGCTGTCAGTGGTGTCTGCCGACATACTGAACAGACAGTAAATGCCTACTACCTGTGAGGCAAATTCCAATTGTTACAAATATTGTACACACAGAAATTGAATTCTTAACTGGTAATGCTACTGGATTATTCACTTACATTTTCCTATTGAGAAGAGGAAGTTAACATTATATTCAGTATTCAACAAGTTTTAAATTATCATCTTTGGCTTGTGCATACTAGGTGTTAAGAAAGCCTGATGCTTCTTTTAGTATTAAAAGACACTCTTTAGAGATGCTATACAAATTAAGCATGAATTTACTGCTTGCTCCTCTGTACTACAGATTACCTCATGTGTTAATGGAACTATGTATAATATAATTAGAAAGTGACAATATAAAAATATAAAGGAAAGGGGAGGACTTTATCATAGAGCTTTGAAGAGCTGGCTGAATTTCAAATAAAGAACTTGGTGGGGGAAGGAACACAGAGAGTACTTATGTTATTCTCATTATTTAAACTACAAGCTTCCTAGAGCTTGTTCACTGAAATGAGGATGGTTAATCTTAAGTATTCAGTAAATTCCACAGATCAGAAAAGTCTTCTGTGGCATGGATTAAAGAACTTTCACAAGGCAACCCTAGTTCATGCATGGGCTAACTGCTTCAAAACACCATGCACTAAGTCTGTATAGGTAGAAATCACACTCAGCAAATCCTAGGATAATTCTAAAGTGTTCAGGGTTAAAATTGGATAAAATTAATCCAGAGAAGGCCAAATTATTTGAGCAGATTCTCCTAGTAGAGCACACAGAACAAAGGGTAAAGAAGCAATGTTGAAAATTGTGAAGGTTCTCTTTTTGTGCTTATTATTATTTTTACTGCACTATCATGTTGAGATGCTATTTAGTGCTAGATGGAGAATTACACAACTCCTGCCATGAAAATCTCATTTAGTTCTAGAGGTCAAATCTCAAATAACTGTGGAATCCTGACCTACTGGCACTGGATTCAATATTGGAGATCAGAGGAGGAAATGCTTATTATGCAACTTGGCTGGTTTGGGGGGTTTTTTCCCTTATTAAGGTAAAATACCATTTCCTTTTTTTGAACAATAAAATTATTTCCCCCTTATAATGACAGGGATATACATTTAAAACAAAAAGGTTCTGACAAGTATATTATTCTGCTGTTACTATTCTGGCTGATCTGTTCAGCTATTTGTTCCATCTTACTATTCTGGGCTTTCAACAGAAGAGCTGGAAAAAGTACACATTTGCATATTTCTACATTACCAGTGTTTTTACATTAACAGCATGTACAATATAGCTTATACTTCCAGTGCATAGCACTGAAGACATATAATTTTATACTTCTTCTTGCCAATTTTTTCTTTACTAACTTTCATTTTATATACAATTACCTTTTAAATGTTTTAAATGCTTAATTTTATCAAATTATTAAAGACTATGTTTCAACACTTACGGATCCATTAATAATTTAGAATACATTATTTATACTTTCAGCTTTAGAACAGGAATTGAAAATTCAATGGACCATTTTACATCTATGTCTTGTCCTAAATAAAAACATTTATATATCAGGCATATCAGAAACTTTGTGGAAGGAAGCCTGGGAACAAAAAATACACAAACTGTGATAATAGAATTATGTAATAGAGAGTTTGAAGTCAAATCTAAGGAACAAACTAGCATTTCAGTGACTAGCAAACAAGCTGGATTGAAATTTTAGACAGGACTAAAAGATTTTGCTGCATATTGCTACCTGCCGACCATGATAGTGACACCAATTACAACAGAAGCATCACTTGCTAACAGACATCAGAGATGCAGCAAAGGCAGAGCATTCAATTGCATTAAACAATTATGTAAATGGAAAAAATCAAAACAAATATGACATTTTTTAGGTCTTTCAGATCAGAGGTTGTTTCACAGTTAGCATAACAAAACAAGTAACCATTGGCACATGACCTCACCAGTGCTGAATATAGGTGGGCAACCACTGCCCTGGTCCTGCTGGCCACACTATTTCTGATACAGGCCAGAGTGGTCATCTGGGCACAGCTGGCTCAGGTTCAGCCCCTGCTGACCAGCACCCCTAGGTCCTCTTCCAGTGGGCAGCTTTCCAGCCACTCTGCCCCAGCCTGTAGTGCTGTGACCCAAGGGCAGGAGTCAGCACTTCACCTTGTGGAACCTCATACAATTGGCTTCAGCCTCTACCTCCAGCTTGTCCAGATCCTGCTGTAGAGCCTTCCTGCCCTGCAGCAGATCAACACTCGTGCCCAAGTTGGTGTCATCTGCAAACTGACTTGAGAGCCAAGTCAAGACCTTGTCCAGATCTTCAATAAAGATATTGAACAGAATTAGCCCCAGTACTGACTCCTGGGAACAGAAAAGTAACTTCCTGAAGTAACACTTTCAGAAAGTGAAAGTTATGTAAAAATGAGGATGGCTGTCAAAAAGCCAGAAGGGGCTCCTAAAAAACTGAATTGTTCTAGGCAGAAGGAGAGACTACTGAAGAATATCATATCATATCAGAAGTGCAGTGCCAGTGAACACACTTAATAAAGCAAATGCTGGTACAGGTGAAGTGTAAACTGCTGAAATAAAAACTAAAACATTAACTAAATCATTAAATCAATAAGCAGAGATTTAAAAGTGAAAGTATCTATGGGACAAGCTATGGTACAAACACAAAAAGTAATGTATCACCCAGGCTCCATCCGTGCAAGGGTTCTAATGAAATACAGGATGGAACAGCCAACTTACTACAACTTCTTTGGTACCTAAACACTGGAGCTGACAAATGCAGGGCCAAGCTTGAGTAACAAGGAAATTCTGGGCAGCACATTTAGGTAAGCATGAGATTTGATAATAGAATGTATCATAAAGAACAGAATTAGTGAACATTTCACTAAATACAATCCATCAGTGAGGAGCCAATATAGCTTCTTGTAAAGGCAAGTCTCCCAAGAGCTGAAGTACTTTGCAGGGGTTACACTCATGCCCAAGAGTGATCCGGCTCATGCAGCCTACTCACCTTTTAAAAAAGGCTGTAACAAAATTCCTCACTACAGTGTTTTCAGCAAAGTAAGCTGCTGAGACATAAAGCAAAGGTTGTAGAAAAATAACTGATTAAAATAGAGAAATCAGAAGATCCAAGTTCAGATTCAGCTCTCACAATGGAGGGAAGTCACTTGCACAGGGGGCTGTACTGGGAACAGTCCTGTTTAACACATTCATAAGTAACATGGCAAGGGAGAAGGAGAACAGGATGGCAGTCCCTCAGCAAGGTGAGAAAATCTACTGATGGTACGTACTACAAGGTGTAGGAGTGCCTTAAAGTCCAGCAAAAATGCCTATCAGTCTGAGGGACCAGGCAATAAAACAGCTGGTGAAGTTCAATTTAGATTCATGTAAAATGATACACGTATGGAAAACTAATCCTGGCTTCATATATAAAACAAGAAGCTCTGAGTAGTAACACTAAGGAGCAGAAGAGGTAATTCCATTAAAGCATCAGTTTGGTGCTTGGTCATACTAAAAAAAGCAAATTAGAAAATTCAAGAAGCATTATGAAAATTTGGGAATGTTAAGAAAGAAAAAGAGTATCAAACAGGAAAAAAAATTCTATATAATTCTGTAAAATTACGCTTGTTCCACGCTTTAAATATTGCATGAAGCTTCTGCCTGCTCCTCTCAATAGAGTGGAAAAAGGTTCCAAGAGGGCAAGAAGGAGCTATGGTACAAACTGTCTCCATATCTGGAAAGCTCAAATGCATGGAATGCTTCTGTGTGCAAAACATGTGAGTTTGGGAGCTACTATAACAGAGACCTTCAAAATCTTTAGTGGAAACATCTTACATAAAGATTAGGTATTCATATTTTCTTTCAAAAAAGCAAACAAATGGATAGCACAAAAAGGTAAGAGGAGCCAGGTTCAAAGCAAACATGGCTGGACTTCAAACAACGAGCAGCAACACCATGGACTTCATGCAGGGAACACTGAATGCAAGTTCACATGACAAAGTCAAGGGAAGAACAGACAAGCATCTATGAGAGTTCACTGCAGGTTCCTAAACAGACATATTCCCAAGAGTTTACAAAACCTTCAAGACGAAAATATTCAGAAGCTGAAAGAATATTAGGAAGTATCATATCGGCTAATCCTATTCTTACTCTTCTCCAAGCATCTGCTGGTGGTGACTGTTGGAGTATGAATATTGAGCAGGACAGATTGGTGCAGAATCCATTTTCTGGTTAGATATTTGGAGGCAATTTTCCTGCAAACTAACACACAATCACATTACGAAGGCTTAAGTAAGGGAGTACAATCACAGCTAATAACTTTGCAGTAGTTTAAGTACTGAAAAGATAAGCACTCAAATTGCATTCCACTGTCCTTGAACTCATGGTAAGGCGGAAGTTCCTTCTCTAAAAGTTCAAACCCTTCTTGCAACTTAGTCATTGAACCTATGAAAGCTAGGTATGATTACTCCTACAGTAAATAGTTTATAATCCTTTATTGAACCAATCTTTTCTCTGAATTTTAGGTATTTTCCTGTGTTTCTTGCTCTGTGTTGCTCAGCCAGCAACATACAGCCAGACTTAGGCAAGAGAAGTCCAAGAAGGCCAGTCCCATCATGTGATTCTTCTTTAAGCAAGTTCCAGTTGGTATCTACTGCAGGGCAATAAAACTTTAATGGAAAGCTATTTCAGAACCACAAAACTCCTTCCAGTTTCCACCATAAGCGTATTCATGCCCACTCCTATGGATACTTGTTCTTTTGCCAAAACCGTCATTTATCTTAAGTAACTCTTCTTCCTCCAGTGTTTACCCTCTGATGTACTTAACGTGTGTGTGTGTGTCACAACTCCTTTAAACTTGTGTACATCAAATAAATCAAAATCCCACTCCTTAGCTACATGTATTACGTTCATATAATTGAAAATACATAATAATATATATATCGATAACACTATAATAAATAATACGATATTATCATAAATAATTTCTGAATACAAAATTTTACATTAGATCTTTCCATTGTTTCATAAAATGGCATTATTTTATTTCTGGCTTTTCAGAAATACTTCATCTGATACAGACTAATGGCAAGTTTGCCTTTTACAGAATTCAGATTAATTTTTGCTTGGCAATTATTGTCTAGGTCAGTCAGGGCTTCTCAGGTTTTCTCATGCACTCTTCTGTGGATAAACATAAAAATGCTTCTTTTGACATTTGCACTTGCTATTACATTTCACCCTAATCAATTCAGTCTTCAACCTTTCACCATTTAATGAGGCTTTTCAATTTCTCATCTACAGGTGAGAACATCAACAGCTTCACACTTCCTGTCTGCTGATTAAGACTGGTATCTGCACGGGACTTACAACAGGAAACAAGAAAATAATACAGAAAAACAGAGGCACAAATTTTAGCATTAGTACTCCCGGTACCAGTTTAGGTAGCTATTTGACAAGAAGTTACAAGAAGAATTTTGATGGATGATAATGAAATAACTTTACAGATTAATGAATATCATTAACAGCAATGTGACAAGCAGCACAGTTCTGTATGACTGCATGCAAATTGCTCCTGGAAAGTTTTCTTTATACATGCACTGCCCATACTGTAATATACTGTGGACTGAAAACCTTTTAAAAGGTTTTTTTCTTTGGTTGTGTTTCTTTTCCACTAAAGATAGACTCATTAGGAATCAAAGATAGGGCTGCTTTCAGAATGTTTACATGAATTTTTTATATAACTGAAAAATGGAATATTTTATTCTCTATGTACAGAACTATAAAAAATAACAAATGTGCCTTAAGTATCTCACTGAATTAACTGTACCAGTTTTTAACTGCTCTTGTTACAGTGTATCCCAGGGTCATACAAAAAATAAAAAGGCCTGCACTAAAGGACATAGCGCAAGAAAATAGCTGGCTTGTTCTGGAGATTGAACTCACAGTCTCCAGTAGGTGCCTTAGTTGTCTAGACACTGTATGTACAGCTTTAGGTATAGAAAAACAGTACTCACAACACTCAGTATCCTGAGCAGAGGAAACACCTTCAACTATCAAAATGAAATGTGCAAGAAGAATGTGTTTCTGAAATTGCACCTCTTTTATCTTTTCAGATACTCAAGCTATACTAGAGGTAAGCACCTCAAATTATATTAAACATTTTCAACATTTAGTTTTTTCAGGCACATTGCCTGTGTTCAGACAATTGGATTAATTGATGCTACTGCCCATATCTCACATAACATCTAAGCACCGATGGAAACAAAGATTCACTAATCAGAAATCCCCATCTACTCAGATCCATCCTTCCAGGAGATCCTCCTTTCTAGGAGAATACCTTAAGCACCTGGATACAGGCACTGTTTCTGAAATCTGGCAAAGGAAAAAGAGCTGTGATTTGGGCTTAACATCCCACTCTCTCCTGGCATCAAATGTGCTCACTTAATTCCTCCTGGTTTATATTCCTGGAAGAGTGAAGTAGCACAAATGTCCAGCCATGATTTCTAAACAACCTTTGCTGGAAGCTGGACACCTAAGCATGATGATGGCTCTATCTGGAATTTGCAGAGTTTTCAAAGATTATGGAAGTTTTTACTATAAACTTTTAGACACTAGTGGCAGCTAATTAGATTTTTCAGATTTTTCAGTTGTTCAGATCACTCTCTTGACTTTGGAAATCTGGCTACTACACAAAGTCAAAGCTGGGAAGGTATTCCAGCCTAGAATAGCTGTGTAAAATACATGCCTTCCCTGTACTTACTCTTACCCAACTCCATAGACAGAGTATGAGGGTTTTTTTCCTCCATTTTGGCTTAGCTCTGCACAGCTCTTAAGCAGCATTTCACATATCTGTTTTTCTGGAAATTCGCCCTTTGGTTCTGTTAATTTAATTAATTTGGATATTTTACACAGATTTTTCCTAACATTAGTGATTATTTTTCCCTAACATTAATATTACTCTACATTAACAACCAAAAAATTAATGCATTATGTGGAAAGATAATTTCTAGTCCAGAAAACATTTCCAGTATAAAACATAAATCTATCACCTCAAAAAGTAGCTGTCATTTGTCATGATAATTAATTTTGTGTGTAATGCAGTGATGACAGGAAATGTCAATAATAATTTCTTTAGCACCATACTTTCATAAATACTTTTTTTAACATATCATGAACATAAAGATTATTACATACTCTTGCTCAATCAGTCTCTAAAATGTTGAAGTTCCATTTATTTTTAATACACTTACTCTCTAATCTCCCCTGCCCTAATCTCCACAGCAAGGCATATCTCAACAAAATTGTATGCTTTCAAGACTTCTGACATTTTCTGTGCTTACTTCTACCTTAAGTCAAGCTTGTACATATACTGTATGTAGAATTGTATATAAAGAGATTTCTACCACCTCTCTTCCTCCTCACAAAGAGAAACATATGGAGCTTACTATCACAGGCAAAAGCAACTTTTCACCATAAATGAATTTTTAAAGCTTATGAAAACAAAACAACACAGGATAATAAAAGCTGTACTGTTACAACTATAGGGCATTCTCCAGTTCTACAACACAACATATAAATACTCATAGAAATCCAAGTGTACACACACAGACAAGAAAACCCAGCTAGAAGACAGCTTGCTTGTCACAACACAGGGATATGCTTGTAAATTGAAGCCACTAATATACAAGACAGGTTTGAGAATCTTGTGGTCAGTTTTCTGCCACTCACACTTTTCCAGAATTCTAGAGCTTTGTCTACACTTGAATTATAAAAAAACCCCAAACAAACAAAACCACATACCCAAAACAAGCAACCCTAAACTATTATTCATTTTACTTCCCAAAGTTCAGTTCTGTTAGTGTTTAGGTTTTTTTGCAGGTGAGTGCCAACACACTTTGCAGGGAGGAAGTAAAAGCAGCTTCTATCAGTCACTTTTATCACTCCATCTATTACCACCATTTCTCAGTGGTAGTACTAGATTTGAAACAAAAAACCAAACAAACCACCAACCAAGTGTAGATCAAGGCACAGAGAAAATATTTTTGATTTGTGACTTGAGCAGGCATACCCTGTGAAAATAAATCTGCCTTAATCCTCTTGCCTGAAAAAATCTGAAAGTTCTTTCCAAGCACTTTAAAAATGCAGTCTCTTTAATAACTTTAAACTGCATTAGCAGTGAAAGCAGCACTGTGCAATGAACATTTCAACCAATCTGTCTTCAGTATTCTCTGTATATCTACAAGATTCATGAAAAAGGAATAAAAGTTTACATCTGAAAAGCTGTTTCTTCAGATAAAGTTAACATTTGTCTAGGAAGCTACCCCTTCCACAAATATGTTGGGAGCTTTCTGCAAAGCAACTTTCCAAATAGTTCTGGCAAAGAAACACCAGCTGACTCTGAGGAAGAAAGACAATGGACATTATGAAGATGATCTCTCCTAGAAGCAAGATCAAAAGGACACAGTTTACCAAAGAAATTTTTTCTTCTTAAGGCCTAAACTTATTTTAAGAAGCAGCATTTGGTCATGTGTTTGAACAACTGAGAACACATGATGATCTCATGCCTAACACAAGAAGTGTTATCCTTATTACAATAAAATATCTTAAATTAGATTAATTTATCTTTATTTGAGACAAGAATTTTTAATCAAACAATTCCAGGCAACAAAGGTATTTGGAAAGAATTTTGCAGAAAAGGAAGTGATCATATACTTCTCACTATCAACTAATAATAGAATTGTTATGGTATTATATAATATGAAAACCAGAATACATAGTGAACTAGCAATGACAATGATTTTTTCCAACACAAATAAAGTATCTCTCTCTTGATTTTTCATGGCACTCTTCAACCTGACTCCAGTGGAAGGAGTACTTTCAAGAACAGGGATTCACAATTAATGGTCCATGTACCTTACAGTACCTTCTTGAGCACAGTCCTTGAGTTGTACTTAACCCAACACAGAGCTGAAGTTTTAGATTGTGGTTTCCATTGCCAGTGGTCTACTTAACATCAAAAAACCCCAACCAACACTACAACAAAGCAGCTCAGGAAACCGTATCTTAAAATGTGGATTCTGAACACTGATACAGAAAGATACTGTCACCTACCTTAATTAGTTGACTATGGACAGATGCACCAACAGAAAAAGGTTCACAATTATAAAAGGCCATTTTATCCTTTCCTTGGGTGATGTTACCAAGATAAAAAATGATTGCAAGCCAAGTCTAAAGAACTTAGTTGCAGTTACATAATCTTAAAAGCAAAGAAAGATTAGAATTTGTTAAGCAAAAAAAACCCTAGAATTTTTAGGCCTTCCTGAAATGAATAGACTTTAGAAAAGTAATATTTCCTTTCGTCTCAAAGTTATTCCCATTAGGAGAAGGCAACAGCATCAGTGACACTCCACTTATTCTCTTCTGTTGCTGATACTCATGCTTGTCTAAAATTTTTTATATAGTAGTATTTACCAGCCTAACTTGAAGGGTAGGTTAATGGACTGCTTTACAAGCTAGGTGCCAATTCTGCTAAACAAAAATTTTAAAACAGGCACAGACACCAGAACTGTAGTCATAAATATGCACAGAATTCTTAGTGTGATTACTGTTATGATGCTCAGCAGACAGAGTAAAAACAAGTAAAATAGTCACACTGTATTTTTTTAAAAGCCAAGGAAATATACAAGGGTTTTGTTAAAAAAAAAAAGTTTCAGATGTCACAGCTAAATTAGTAGATATAAACCAGCTTTTAAAATTGCTACTTTTAAGAAAAAACAATTGAAATAATAAGCTTGCCATAGAATATCCTACACAAATAATGAAGGAGAGAAGGCTGTATGTCTTTTTTTAAGTTATTATGTAATGCACTTACTCAATATTGCAATACAGTCCCTAAACTGGTTTAGATTGAGGTTATCAGCTCAATTCTATTAACATAATGTCATGATAAAAATCAGGAAAGAAAAATCTGTAACGTACATCTTTTTAAGACCCACTCTATGAAATAAGATACATTTACCATGTCACCCAAAAATATGAAACATGCATTCCAGAGAATAAATGCTGAAGTTTGCTTTTGGCACCTTCATAGAAAATTAATTCACTTTTTCTTTCTGCTTTCCTTTTAGCAAAGGAGAGTTGAAAACTTCAGATAGCCAACACAGGTATTATTTAAATATAAAGAAAATTTATATGACATGAGATCCCAAATATCAAAATAAAATCTCATGCTCCATTACAATGTCTGAAAACAAGCCTCTCAATGAGAAAGAAGAGCTCACAGATTCCTATCCTGTGGAAATCCCAGTCAAACAAATTCATCTAAAAATAATGTTTTT